>JAQIXS010000582.1:0-43000 GCA_034700785.1 Rossiulus vilnensis | reverse complement strand
AAAGCATGATTCCTGCTTTGAAGCTCGGATGTATGTTGTCTGCATGTGCTTTATGCGCTTTATATATACTGCATATAAGCATTGTAACTCATATCAACAACATTGATATGATTAGATACATTTGTGTTACTCGGAGCAGCGCGTTACCGTGTTGGAGAATTTTAAAAGCATGATTAAAGAAAATAATAGTGGATTGTAATATCAGATCTTCTTTGATCCTGATAATAGCCTAATGTCTTCAAATGGTAGGTAACAAAACACCAAACTCTGAATGCAGCAATAGGTGATAAAGCTGAGTATACATGTACATGTAGGGAATTTCCGGTTGATAGATTAAACGGAATCCACCATAGTAGAACCAATTTGTTAAGGCATTAATAAGGAATGAATAAATTTAAGGCACATTGAGATAATTCACCGAGTGCGTGAATAAAATCACTGAGCGAAACTTTATATGGGCGAATGGACTGAAAGGTTCGATAAACTTTAATCCTATAGCCTATATGATGGTAACTTTTTTGTTTGACTTGAAATGGGATGACCCTCATTGAACGTAAAAATGCGAATTGGCAGTGTAGTTACAAGCAGTGTATAGTACTAGAGAAAGCCAAAAGGAATGGGGTAATTCTAATCCAATGCTGCAGAAAAGCCAGCATTTTTAAGGACTTTTTCGGGAAGGAAGGGGTAAGGGGAGATTCCAGTCAACCTTCTGGGTGTGCCTTGACCCTGGAACATTGCCTTCCTGTAGTTATGGCAAAGTACATGTATGTTGTCATACAACAAACTTGCAATATACTTGCATTATACAGTATTAATACAGTAATTAATTCAGTATTATGCAGTATTAAACTTACATTATACAGTATTAATAATTCTCGCTATTACAAAACGTAGTGGTACATCTATCTTCCAAATCTTTGTCCAATGTACATACATGTATACAACAGACAAAAACCCTTGACATGATCTTTATCTGTACGTTCTTTACTTTGCTTATCCACCACCATAAGCTGCATCACCATAATTTCTCTTTATTATGAGATCATAACATAAGAATTAACTAACAAATTATTAATTTCGATGGCTCATTGACGGTTTTCGGCCAATTTTAAAAATCGTGGTTTCCCACATCCATTGCTTTCCAACGTCACATTCGCCTCTAGCATCATGCTTTAACGCATAAGGATTCATCTATTGTGATTATTGTTCTCTCAAAGCACACACAGACAACGAAGGTTGAAATTCTTTATTGTGACATAACTGTATCAAGGTGATTGAGCTAATCTCACTATGCTTATAGTTCTTGATGAATCGGATAAAGCGCTATCTTACAATTGATTTCATTGAACAGTTTGAATGCATACATTGCCATAATTATTACAATGGTTTACGCAAAGTGATCGTCGCTATATTGGAAGTCTTTTTAAGTTTATTTTAATACACAACCCAGCTGCTGTTTAAACGAACACGTTGAATATGTCCTCGGTGTTGGAATGTGTATATTTCCATTGTCGCATTGGTGGGCTTACCGTTGTGTATTGTCGATTAGATGTATAGTTCGTGGAGATAGGTTCTTGGAAATGCATTCGAGCATGTCTGCAAGTTTAAGTAAATTTCAGCAAGAAATCTAGGAATTTGTCGTTTTGTCCATTCATGGTGTTGGCGTAATTGCAGAGTGCTCGTTTGATGGCCACACCACAACCTGCATTGATTCCATCATCCCTGCTTTCTTTCGCACGTCTTCTGTTTTCCCCCAGTTTAACGGCCATCGCAATTGCTGTTGCTGATATTACAGTCATTCCCAAAAGTTGAGTTTTCTTCATGATCGTTCAAGACAGTTCTGCTACGCGGTATTTAAGAGAACTGAAGATTCAGAACGTCATGTACCGTACCGTACCGTTCTGTGTCAGATGTGAAAATAAATACGACAAACATACACGTGCACACTGCCCTTCTAACCCTGCAGCGGTATCTCAAAAGCACAATAGAAATCTTAACTGATACCCACGCAGGTGGTAACACTTATTATCGTTTTATAAGTGGATGATTTAATCAGAAGGCCAAACAAAATACCCCATTGTTATTCTTTACGGCTCCAGGTCAATTGATTGTCAGCTACTCTTTTAATACAGATTTGCCATTGATAACACATTGATATAAAGATCAAGGCTCAATATTCTCGTTAACAAGTCCTAATGTGAATTCATTATCGTGTGTGAAAACCCACGACTTGAAATCAAACTTATAATGCTAATGCAGGCGAAATGTTCCGAGAGGTGTTCCTGTAGGTCGATCTTTGGACAATTCTTTAATATCTGAAACGATTATTTTAAGTATAAATATGATAAATATCAGAAACAGAAGACCATTCAGATTTTCAACAAATAAAATAATCCGCAAACTTCGCGCTTCAACCATCTTTGGGTTAAGAGGCCAAACCAGATGGACTTTTAAAAATAAGCGTTTTTGTTAAAGTTATTTTCTTTTGTAGCCGCTTTCGAACATTGCAAAATTTGATATGTTTTGAACGTTTTTGTGACCGCTTTTTTGTATTTTTGTAAAAAATCGTGGTCGAGATAATATTGGAAATTTCCAATGAATACTGGCTATGATCATCAAAAAATCCACAACCTTGGTTACATGTACAATCAACTGCAAACTTTCAAATTGCATTTTTTAACAAAATTGTGATATTTCGGTAATTTCTTCGACGAAGGTTTGCCGAAGTCCATGGTGGTCCGCAACGTTGATACCTCACGTCGTGTGATGATCACTTTTGATTATGCAAAATCCCATTCAACTTTAGTCTATTGTCTAAAACTAGAATGGCACTGAGCCAAAACCAATGAGAGCTATTCAGCTTATAGATTACGTCTTCCAGCATAGAGAAAGCCACGCCGATGCCCAACACATAGCACATGTGTTATGGCGCTGGCATGATTAACTGCAAGTGTGCAAACAGGCTCTTGAATTCTATTGGTCCATTTGAATTACCCAATTTCCTTCTAGTTTTGGATAGACTACAAAGGGTGCCAACTCATAACGTATCAAGTGCCAAAATTCGACTTTTCAGGATAGGGAGAAGAATATAGTTTTGTGAAAAATAAGGATAACACCAATTTGATTACGTTTAAGCAACGAGTTCGGACGTTGTAACCATTGACGTTTAATTACGAAACCAGAAAAGAGAACTTAATGAAGTCGTATGTGCCATATGCATTGCACCCCCAATAAAAACCAGCTTCTGAAACATGTTTATTCGGAATGACTTGGGTTGATGGATTACAGCTCCCCCCTACCACATGGCAATTCTTTGCTGACAAAAGCGTTTTAAGTCGTGCACTTACGACGTTACGGTTTGGCACCCTTCATATAATGTTCATGGGCGCTCAGAGGTGCATGCTCGATGGTATCCTGGTTGTGCGGTTCAAGCGGTCTGATAACAGTCACTGCATGAGCTCTGCGAGAAATTCTGTCCGGAATTCAAAGTCCCTCAAAATCAAAGATCGCTACTGCTCTTCTACTACCCTGAAAAACTGAAACCAAGCGATGTTCCCAATGTCGGAGGTGCCGTCGGCCGCGAAGGTGAAGTAGAGGTCGTGCACGCCCACGGGGGCGTACTCGATGAACTGCTTGATCACCGTCCACTTCTGCTCCCCGCCCGTGTTGCCGGTGACCACGGTGGCGAAAGGGTACGAGGACGTGTTGTCCAGGCGGAAGCTGATGGTGCCTATCATGTCGAACTTGACGTTGGCGCCCAGGGCCATCTCGAGCCCAGTGGCGCCTTCTTGGAAGTCCAATGCGTAGTAGCCCAGGACGTCGTCCCTCTGGATGTATCCTGCGTAGAAGTCGCACCAGTTCTTGTTGCTGCACTCGCTGTTCTCGATGCCCTTCTGGAAGTTCCATTCGCTGGCCATGGTCATGGAGAAGGCGTCCCTGGAGGCGTCAAGGTGGTCCTCGATGGCGTTCACTGAGGTGGGCAGCACTTTGTAGAACTGGAACCAGTCGATGTTTCCGATGTCGCTGTCGCCGAAGGGCGTGGAGAACGACAAGAACAGGTCGCGAACGCCCACAGGAGGATACTCGATAAACTGGGCGATTGTCACGAAGCCCTCCTGGTCGCCAGTGTTGCCGATGACCACCGTGGCGAACGGGCTGGACGTGATGGTGTCCACATGCAGGTTGAGCTTGCCCACTTGGTCGTTCTTGTCGGCGTCTGCCGCCACCCTTAGCTCGATGCCCGTGGCCCCTTCCTGGAAGTCCACCTCTCTGAAGACTAGGAAGTCTCCGTTGTTGACGTTGCCGATGTAAAAGTCGCACGCTGAGCTGTTGACGCAGCTGTAGATGGAGATGCCGTAGGACGCATTCCAGTCTTCGGCTTCCATGATCACGTAAGGGTCCAGTGTGGACTGCGTGGAGGCTGAGTGCAGGGAGGCCCACGCTAGCAACGAGTAGGCCAACATATAGCTGCTTCGACTCGGATGCATGGTCGGGAGGACGTCTGATTGCTCTCTGAACGTCTTTTTCTAAACGATCTGTAACATAGGTGGCCTTTGTCACATCTTGATACCTGCATGAGCAGATAACAGGCCAGGTCCCCCGGACGTCCTTTATGGATGGCCCCTTATCGTAAGAGTCGGTGGTAGGAACTGATGGCCACTATGTGTTATTTATATTCATAATCAATGACTAGATTTCTGAAGGTCTCTTTCCATACAATTTACATAGGCATCTCTTTGCTAACAGTAAATTACTGAGTTGAATTGAGCTGAAATTAAGGTAAATCGAAGGAAGATATTTTGGTCCAATGTAGTTACATGTATAATTTGTTATGATTTAAAAGGTCCTTCAAATATGCCTTATTTACTTCTTATTATTTCACAACTTGTAGCAATCTTAAGTAATGCAAGTACATCTACCCTTTGACCTTTTGGGAAAGATTTTAGTTGCTAACCGAGGCTTGATAATCATTAGCTAATCAGTTAACTGATTACTGATAGCGAAGTCGTCATATTCGAGGAATCTGTGTTCTTTCTCTAAACATCTGATGTGGCACCATCTGATTATAATCATACCAAATGTTAAACAGTAAGGACGCTGATTGTGGGAGTCTCAATTAAACAAGCAAGCAAACATAACATATGGTTTTAACGAATGTCCCATAACTCCAGCATTTTCAGAAATACCCATGCATTTACATCTGCATATAGGTTTCACAGTGTACACTTTGTTTGTCCTGTTGTCATGCGGACCTTATTTTTCGTCCTAATGTTTTGCTCAAAATGGCGTCACAGGAAGCAGTGAATGTGACGTTACAGGCTATTATACTTCCAATGTCATCTTCAAATTCTCAAAACGAATGTTGTCAACGCATTCTAAGGAGTTTTCTTACTCTGCAGTTGGTTTTTTTAGTGTTCATAAACATGAGCTTTTCTTAAATGTGGTGTGTTCTAGTTGAGTTTACTATTAATTTCAATCGTTTGCTTTGCAATTTATTGTCAACTTTATTTGCCACATTAGTTTACAAATCTTTTAATGTGCACGAATTTCATTCTAATCGATTTGAGACGTTGTCCACGCTGGTGTGCCTGTCGTTGAGAATGGTTGTCGCTTGTAAAACTGAAACCAGTCCAGGTTGCATACGTTGGTGGTACCGGCGGAGTTGGACACGAAGGTGAAATACAGGTGGTGCACCCCTGATATGGGGGGGTCGAACACTTCGTCGAACGTGATGAAGCTGACGGTTCCGCCGGTGTTGGAAGTGGTGATCGAGGCAAAGGGCTCGTTGCCCAAGTAGTCCAGGCGAAGGAATATCGTCCCGGTCTCTTCGTTGGGCTGCCATCCAGAAAAGGAAATGTGGAGGCCGTCGGCGCCATCTTGGAAGTCCAAGTCGCTGTAGCCGATCGCTTCGCCATCGTCCAGGTTGCCCACATACTTTCCCCCGGAACACGAGCCGCAGTCGTACACGATGGCCGCCTCAGCGTAGTTCATCAACTCTGCTTCGATCTTGGAGAAGGGATCCAGGTTCTTCAACCCCTTGACCAGGGTGGCAGCCTCAGCCGAACTGCAAGCCCACAACAGGATGGCGCTGAACACTGCGAAACGTGACATGATTCTGGTCTCGATGCAAAACAAACAGTAGGTACGAAGTTGAGAATGTAACTTTTAAAAAGCAGATCTGCCATCGGTCTTTGATAGGGTATTCCGTACTCTGGAATTGAGATTACGGTTAATCTATCCGCGATAACTCTGTAAGATCTCCAGAGATGAGAGCAGTTAGCCCCTACGTGTTAGTTTGTCGAAGATAAACGAGGGCGTACTGAAATCGGAAGCTGTTCTCAAATTCGAGGAATGTTTGTACGTCTGGTTCCTACAGCCTAGACCGGACGTTTGTAAGAGCCATCAGATGTCCCGGAGCTAATTAAGTATGTTGAAGTTGTATTAACCGCAATTGATGCATGCATATTACCGGGAACTAGGAAGTTATAAATAAACAGTGATAATTAACCTACTGTTGCAAAGTACGCGATGTAATCACTTTTTCGAGAGGTAGATATGGGGAATGGAGTATGGAAGTTTTGGAACATGCTAGAGGAAGATGAACTATTGTTGCAAATTTTATTCGTCTTTATTACGCCCTGATTTTGATTTCTGGCTAGATTGCACTGCAATTGTCACTTAACTTAAAACACTTTAATGGAAGATATAGAAAATCATTGAAACTCTTCGAAATATTGCAGTTATTTGTGATGGATAGATGACTAGAACAGACTTCAATAAAGTATAACAGCAACCTTTACCACTACATGGACTTTATCATGCATGTATATACATGATGTACCTCACGATAAACTCTTGTTTTACAAGTGTACGTGATGTTTTATATAGTGTACAAGTGCAATGTACATTAGTTCAAAGCTCAACTTTGACATAGTCAGGTATGCATTGTAGAAGCATTGGATATCAGTGATGCAGTCAAATTTATTTTTAGATAAAAGTGTTGACACCTTCATAAAAAGGATATTTTCAAATATTCAATTTCCAGTTTTGATTTCGTATTCATTATACAGGCATAAATAAAATGGCTAAATCATTATTAAATTATCCAACAAAATAGAAGAATCTGTTGTCCATGACTTCTTGCCCGTTTGAGCTCATTTGTAGAACTGAAAGACGTCGAGGTAGCAAATCGTGTCCAAGTCATCAATCGTAACAAATGTAAGATAGCAGTCGTGAATTCCCGTAGGCACAGAGGTGACGTTTTCATAGAGGTCGACGAATGCTGTCCAAAGACCAGTATCCGGAATTTCCACCGAGGCAAAAGGCTTCGTTGTCGTACTATCCAAGTGAAACTTCACTATTGACCGTTGTCCGACCAGGTAGCCTGTCCCCACCAGAATTCGGATGGATGTGGCTCCATCACCGAAGTCGACGCCGAAATATCCGATGGCACTTTCTGTGCTGTTCACCACCACGCTGTTCTCGTGGGCTTCGTTCACGTATTTTGGGAAAGCTTCAAACAAGTAATTGGCATACTCGGCTTGACGAGCACGAAAGGCATCGATGGTCTTTTCACTTTCGGTGACTTGACAAAATGCCGTCAACAGCAATGCAAATGCTACGCACTTCTTCATGATGTCAGACGTTCGAGTGTCCGTGTTGCAAATGCGTGAAACAAAGCTTTGCAGTTGGGATTTTTTAAAATGCGCACAGTGCTTTATATGGCAATACGACCATATCGGCAGTGTCAAAGCTGTCAACGGAACAAAACCTATTGTCTTTTGACGTTTTGTAACTACTCGCGTTGACAATTTTATTACTTCCTATCGGCGTTGGTTTTTCAATTTGTCATCTTGACTTGGATGACATTGATTGAATGGTCTTTCATTATGCAATTTTCGAGCCGGCAATCAAACACACTCGGGGGGTTTGTTATCACGTTTTAGGTCCATAAACTGTTAATGACAATCTTAGATCCTTACCACAAATAATTTTTATAAATCTTGATTATATTCGTGGAATCGGCCGTTGCTGCTTTTCTCCGATAAAGAATCCGTGATGGTGGTTGATTAATGATTATACGGTATAGCGGCCTCTCAACCAGTAAAATGTCACATGCATTTTCGTGAAGGTGAGAGAAAGGCTATCATAGTTCCATTTATATACAAGTGTAAATCGACTCTTGCATCCGTTAAATCAACTTTTAGTATTTTATACATAGCATTGCGTATGGCCTTATAATCTTTTTTCACTCATTCGAAGTAGCTAAAGTAATGAAGTTCTTGAAACGTCATATTTCCTAAATTTCAGAGCAAACTTTTCGAAACAATAACTATGCATTTTGCCTTATAATTTGCTAAAGAAGAGTATTGAGGAATAGCATTTAACATAACGCCATAAGCAATGTTTTTAAACCCATAATTAGAAATTTATGATTTTGGCTTAAATTCTACACACAATTTGCTTGTGAAAATTAATTAATGGAACGAGGGAATGTTATCTGTGGGTCGATCCTTGTGAAGTCTACGACATGCATGGTTAAACTGACCTTTGAGGGTGTGACTAAGTTTTTGAGATAGAATTATTTAAAAATTTTGGATTTGAACGAAATTCTTTGCAATTAAAGCCTGGGTTATACAGATGTATGCAGCTTGTACGTGTTCGTAATGGTTTCTTTGCTTTTGTATTTAAGCTTCTACTTGTCTTATTGGAATTGGTTGCATAAGGAAATTATATTATTATCGTTATGTTCGATTATTGCTTATCAAATATAATCATTCAGTACAGCAAATTGAATTTAATAAAATATGACCTCAACTCAATTCGTGGTATTATTTGTTCTGAGAACAGATCGCAGTTGGGGGGATTAACTACCCAAAAGGCATTGAAAATAGGCTAATTCAGTCATTCAATGTATGCTCATTAGTGTATACATGTATATTGCTGAGATGCACTTCACGTTTAATTTCACAACAAATAACAAGAACGAATTTGCATTACTGTAATAAGATAACTTATGTTTGTTTAAATATTAAGTTTCTTTCCGAGATTTATTCGGTTTTTGTTTTTGAATAGACGTGATTTGCTAAACTTTAATTTGAATGATCGATGTGCAGTTTAGCAATTTTAATTCCGGTGTGATACTTTAATTTCTCGTCCTTCTTTAAAGAAAACTCGTGCTTTTTGAGTGAACACAAATTATGCGTTTGCTGATTTTCGCAAGATCGACGCCCTCATTAGACCCGCCAAGATCAAGGCAATACCCAGCGGAGCGCAACAGGTTCATTGGCTGAAATGGAGTGTACAGCGTGAAAGGAGTTTAGAGTTGTTGTTGTTCCATACATGAGACGGCTTGTTTCATATCAGGCCTATTTTTTGTTTGGGAGAATAATGAAGTATTCTTTTCGGAAATTTGTCTAATTGATAAGTGCACAAGTACAATGCACTAAGATGTTTTCGCATAAAACTGTAAATTTCCTGAAATACAGATTGTTTGTTGGAAAAATACCGTATTTGTTCACAATTACATGTAAGCCGCGTGCGTGTATAAGCCGCATCTGGAAATTACATCTTAGTTTTAAGACAAATTAAATTATTCCTAAACTTAGTTTATTATTGAGAGCCCATTTGTTTTCAGTCTTATAATTGCCTGTAAAACCAACTGAAACTACCATTATGGTGAAGTCCTTTCTTGTTTACTTTTGAAATAAATAGAAAGGCGATACGATTAATCGGCATTTATGAAAATGCGAGTATAAGCCGCCCCCCTTCTCCAAATCTTACTTTTTTGGGGAAAAGAGCGGCTTATACGAGAGTAAATACGATCCTGTATACAGTATATTCTGTGATAAAATAGTAAATTTGGGCATTACTGTTAAATATTTTCAGTGAAGCTTTTTTATCGTACCATTTAGTGTAATTGCTGGCTTAATTGTCAGCTCATCAGTTTTTAATTACCAGCACCAAGCTGTCTAGCAACACCCATCGAATATCTGATTACATTGTATTACTTCGCACTAACCAGGATATCCAGTACTGAGGATACCTAAAACAGGGTAGACCAGTCAATCATCCAAAATGAATGAATGAATTTTAGTCGGTGTGGCCTAAATTTGATATTTTTATGGCACTTTTTTTTTCTTTGGTCTGCTCTACCGCTGATTGCGTGTATGCAGGCGTCATAAATTGCCTTAAAATGTATGCAAGTTTGGTACTAAATATGCACGCGACTCCTTAATTTTCCCTCAACATAAATACCTGAAGAGCTGCAGCGCCATGAAAAGACTTAACTCAATATTATAAGCTCGTTGCATGGATTCCCAAAAACAAACAAGGTCAATGTCAGGCGCGTGGTCGTGCGAGACAATAAATGCCTTGTTTTTTTGTAGGTTCAATTTTTTTATTTCGCTGTCCGCGAATAATCCCGTGGATTGTTACACATTCTTGCCATGGTTTAAATAGCAGGTAGTCAGTGGCCAGAGTCGTTGAACCAAACTGACCTGCTAGCATCGTTTTTGCAAATCGTGTGAGCGAGAAAATGAATAAAAAAAATTGAGCGGCAAGCCGACACAAAAACCCAAACTTGTGAAGTCAACGGACAGCTTTTGTCGAAAAACACCTGATAATAAATCAGATTTTCGAATTAATTTCATGGCCCCCTGCAATGCTTCTGCGTCCGTACCTTGACTTTGAAATTGAGCCATTTTTTTCGACTAGCAGTAATAATGTACATGTAGCTTTGTCGAATCTGCATAAAAATGCGGTTCGAATCTCACGTATCCGTTTAACACCCGCGTCGACATGCATTTCCCACGTTTATATTTATCATGATTAACTTTCGAGGATGTTCCTAACCAGTAAATTATGCGCAATATCGACTGGTGGTTGGGATTAGACAGGTGAACTCGTACTCTTTGAGCGAATTGGTGATATGTTTTCTATCACGCTGATCATTTCCTTTGAAATATGAAACGAATGCTACTGAGAAGCATTTAAAACATTGAATATCTTGATGAGTGCAAGAACAACTTTGGCCAAGAATTCCCGTATAAATATTCAATACAATTGAATGGGTAATTTTTGTCAAATTTTACAGGAATAGCAAAAAATATTAAATTCATTATCTTTGTAAGAATCATTGTAAGAATATGTTCTTATATTAAATTCAAGGGATTGCACCTGAAATAGAAATACGTACACTGTACATAATCATTAAGTTGATCCGTTTTAAAAACGAACTTGGGTTGGTGATCTTGCCATCAAGTCCACATTTCTGACATAAACTTACATTGTTATGAAAACCAAGAATAAAAAAATACAAATAGCACAGAGCCATGTACATGTAATAAGAAACATAAGTGAGAAAGCTATATCTTGAATTATATCTCTTGAGTTTTACCCTATCTAGAAGTGTTTGATGGATGAAACATAACCCGTTTTCATGTAGAATAGATGAATTTAGGAATGTGGATCCATCAAAAAAGTAAATTTGGGAAAAATTAAGATGAGTCTTTTTCTAAATGACCAATTCATTTCTGCCTCAAATACTGCACTTTTATGGCATAAGCATAACTTCAGTAGCATAAATTTTCAATGCACTAACCCTAACCAAAAAAGAACAGGGGGCGCAATGATAAAGATTTTCTTATCAACCGCGATTTAATTGCGCAGTGATAAAAAAGTTACATGGTTGGGCAATACGTTACTAAGTGAAGAATATCAGATTCTTTTCACACAGGCAAAACAACGAAGAATGTACTTTTTCACTTTTGGGAACGGGGTTTTGCCTGACGAAGAGCATGAAATAAATTCCACCTTTCTGTTTTTCTTGGAAATAATATTTCTCGTTCCGCAAGCTTGTATTTGGGTTGTTTAATTTTAAAAAAAAATCTGGGCGCGATAGTGATGCGGCTCGCTGACCTCCGTCTCTGATGATGCGCCGAAAAACAAACGTAATTTCGGAATCTTATTTCGAAAAGAACATCCTGTACCATTATCGCCCACCCTCTGTTCCCATGTGCGTTTTTTTGCATTCAACCAACGTCGAATTACAATGCGGCAAAAACCACGTGCACTTGCATGTATATCTTGACCACTGGGGTAAATCCAATCGAATTCATATTTTAGCTTAGAACATCGCTCGGTCTAATCGTCTCATTTTGACCCATTTCGTGTTACTGACAAAGATTTTGGAATTGGAATGAGAAAATAACAATCCTGAATTCAAGATAATTTACAGTGTGCAACTGACATGTAGGAGTACCTTTCTTCTATTAAAAAAAATGAAACAACGCCAATCCGATTACATTAAGTATGAACATGGAAATCACATTATACTCAGTTTAAACAGAATCTTTGGCGAAATAACCAGAACCTTCTAGCATCATGAAGGCTGCAAGTTTCTGGTGGGTTTAGATAGAATATTTTGCCTTTAAATTTACAGCTGCAGCTGACATAACGTTTAGTACGCGTGTTTTATTTTGGATATTCCTTCAATAATAGCCTACAAGTATATCCAATATTTTTCAATGTGCATACAATACGTAATATTTTTTGTTACTGTATGCGGTCATAGAAATCAGCTTGCGATACGGGTTGGTACCTTATGTTCTTGAAATTGCAAACATGTCACGGTACAAATTAAATCGCTTTCAGGTCGTTTCAAAGAACTAATTAAACACACATAGGAGACAGTTATTCTGCTTTGTATTTCTGAACAGGATGATTTACCATATTAATGCTTGAAGTGCTACTTTTGCTTAATAGGGTCAAATCAGTCAATGGTGCATGAAAAAAGCATCCAGTGGTGATTTGGCTCAGATGGTTCATTGAAGGGTTGTAGAAATAGCAAAAAGATTGCGTTTTATGGCTGACCGTTTTGGCAGAGCTCCTAGGGAGCAATGCGGTTTACTCATTCATAACATTGAAATCGGTGGACCGCATAATTATAATCTACGTGCTGTGGAGTGCATTGCATGGTCATCTATGTTAGCTGCTGCTCTTATGTAGCTGCCCACCTTGGGCATCCAGTCTGAAATCTGCATTTGTAAGCCAGTGGCGTTCTAGACATCATTTTCATGGTATTTGTTCGTTGTGAATTCAAGTTTGAATTGCTTTTGATGCACCCAGTTAAAAAGTACCCGTTGTTGACTTATTACTCCAATTCGATGAAAATGTCAAATGCAAAAGACGTCTGGAAGTTAATTATGCTTTCGGAAAATTTCTTTCACAGTGTGAATTGTTTGAAAAAATACGTTTGGGATTATTTTTTAAAAAAAATTGTTTGTGACCAGCTTCGATAGTATTGTTAAGTGTTGTTGATGATCAATGCGCTTATTCATCTAAAAAACGTTTATTGTTAAACTATATTGCTGACATTCACCCACAAACATTTTTAATTTATTTTTTTCCAGTAGTGAAATAAACTAAAAGATAACTAAAATATAGCAAGTTACTTGCAGGACAAAATGAAAACATCAATGTTAAATTCAATAAACACGTTTCTTTATCAAAAAATGCCGAAGTTTTATGTTTTATAATGAATAAAATTTGTACTTATTGAGAAAATGATGCGCACCGGATACAAACATACGACGTGAGTCAAAGCTGATAGTGAATTCATTTTCGGAATCGCTAGGAGTAATGAATCCTATGCTAGAGAATGAAGGGTGGAAATATTCTGGGTGTGCCCCGTTTCTAGTCCAGTGTCACGCTGATTGCTCAACTAGGATGAGACAAGTTCCATTTGACAAAAATCAAAATGTTATTCGGATTGTAACTTTAATTATGGGGGCATGCCCTAAAATGGTTGTTTATTCTCCGTTAAAATTACACATCACTGTAGTATCAGGAGTAACAAAGCTTTAATTAAAGCAATTAGACTAACGCAATGTGGTAATCGGTCAAATCATATTAGGCGAGGCGGATATTAGACAAACTAACCGATTATCAACGAGATTATGATACAATGGAGCACATTTTAAGGAAAATCCTGCAGTTTTCTTGAATTTTAAAAGATGATAGGATAGCAAACGTGTTGACAGGGGGTCATGCTTGAGACTGAGTTTACCATACTTAAACTCCCACCTATTAATGTACCCTACAGTTATCTATATTCTATATTATATGCTTTCATTTCTACGCTCCAGATGGCGCAGTATGATTTCTTTTTAAATAAATTAATTATGACGTCAACCATTTTAATTCTGTTGAAGAATGCCTGCAATGGCTCCACATAAGTGCAAAGTTGCTTATTTAATGTATTTTTTAAACTTTAGTTAAAAAATGAAAAAATCTCATTCACTTTGGAAGACATATTTCATACGATAAGTTTAATTAAAAAAGAAACAACAAGCACCCTGAAAACATACTCGAGAACTTTATAAGCGATGCAAGAAAATCTGCTTTCAGCTATATTCAAAGAAATAAAAGCAGTTTGTTTTATAAAAGGTTTTATTATGACTTTGTTTGATAACAATTACAATTAACTCTTAAAGGTTACATAAAAATCCAGCGTGACCTTCCCTGAGTATTTTAATCTAACACGTTATGAAAGAAGGAAAAGCGGAAAACATTTTTTTGCTAGTAAACCGTTGCTGTTATGTTTTAGGTCCACTGAAACAAATATCTGCTGCATGAACTTGAAAAACTAACAAATCGCATGCTGCTATTTATTACCATTTTACGTTTGGGAATATTAGGCTGTTATCGTTGTATGATGACCTCGATCTTGCCGCTCCTGAGTTATGCAGTCTACTTGTATTGAATGTTTTTTACGAGCGCATAGTATAAAAAAATCTGGACAACTGAGAATTTAAAACCGTGTATTTTGCATTTCAATTAAATGGCCGCCTTTTAGTATGCCAAGTACATGCATTTGCTCCTTCGAATTTTAACTAAGGATGACATACGAGTATTAAATCGTTGACCCTTATCTTATGTGGATTAAGGTAAATTAATAAACAAAGAGATAGTCATTTAAATAAAATGTTAATTGAGTTTTCGTAATGACCAGGTAGCGTGGGGCTTCTTATTATTTCCAACTTAACTATGATAACAAAAGAAAAAGCTTCTTTAGGAGTTTTTTCATTATTTCACCGGTACTTGTAGATCAAAAACGCATGCAATAAAAGCAATGATAAAATTGCACCATTCTATTCGCAACCGATCTATCAAGTACTAGCCGCATAAATTACATGTACATGAAATACATGCAGACAAGTTGTCTTTCCACACCAGTATTATTTCAGAATTAAGCAACTATGGTTTAAAAATCCAATAATAATGAGATGTTAACAACAGTAAACATTGGCCTTGTTTATTATGTTCTTTTCACCATTCTATGCAAGGGTTAATCTATTTTAAAGAGAATTTTCGGACACCCTGAATTTCGTGGTGAAAGGAAAAAAATTAACTACAGTATATTTGGCAATTTAAACAATGGTATGATGAATCCCTTTGGCTGTTGTTTTTCTAGCTATATTAACAATTGTGAAAGCTTGGAATTCATACATTTACGGTTACAAGCCATGACTTTATAAATTGACAAATGGAGCAATATAAAATGTGCTCAAAATCACAGAATTAACTCTTCGAGTTTGTTTTTTGTATGAATGCCTAGACATCGCTCGGGTCGAAATTCCAGAAAACGGTATTATTTGTAAAAACGATATTACATTTTCCATGCTTTTATGCCTTCCCTGGATTTTACACCCACACGACATGACATCTTGTTGCTTGCTTGAATATCAAGCTTTGTCCACACTATGTTTAATTTTCTTGTACTTTCGCTCATATTTAGTATCTGTCCTCTCGTGGCATATCATATTTACGTTTGGACACAATATAGATTACAGAGCATGCTAAAATCCTAGTTGCGTGGAGTTAGTCGAACAAGTGGATCCGTGCTACAGTATGTTGATTTCGCACGCATGTTTCAGTTCACTTCGTTTAAAGAACCGTGTCATCGCTGACAACATCAACTAATTTCTAATAACGCGCACACATTGTTTTTCTTGTCATTGCTGTTGCCTGTACATAAAAAAGCCACGCTGGGAGTCATAGGGTTCGTGCCCGCATCGACTTCCCACCTGTTTCGAGCTATTCGCTATTTCACTGTCATGCTTTCGGGCAATAAAAGTTGATCCTAATTATTAAAAAATGCGCAATTTTTTTTGCGATACGGGGGTAACGGCAGGCCCAGTTTCGACGAAGGTCTACCGCGTGCAGTAGGCAGTGGATGCCGCTATAAAGCGTTTGTAAGGTCTTTACTCTCTTGAGGGTTCTTCGGCTTCATGTGCCAGACATTAGCGCATCAGAATTGGGAACTAGTGCTCAATGTCAAGGCCAGAAATACCACTGGTTAACTAGGCGATTACATGCACAGTTAAAGATAACCTAAAAGTGGATTGAGCAGTTACAGATAATGCATAATTTAAGCAGATCATGCGACGCTCCTGTGATCCTATCGCGTTGAAATTCTGACCAAATACGCTAGGATGGGTGGTTGTTCAGTGAGTAAGCGTAATTTGGATATCTATCAAGCGTATCGTTTTCATAATCGGCATTTGATGAATTTGCCAAACAATTCCTAGAACAAAGGATTTGAAAAATTAAAAAAATCGTTTCATGGTACTTGTAATAATCGATTTGTCCGCAAAAGGAATTGCCCCCTCTATTGCATGCATTATTAAAATTCAGTGCATTACATTTTTGACAATATATTTTATTTTTCCACGTGTTACATAGCATATCAGTAATTTTTAATAATTTTTTTAGAAATTTCATTGATTAAGTACAATACTGTACCACGAGTGACTGACTCATTGTGAAACCATGGAATAATACATGGGAATTTAAATGAAGTGAAAGCCAAAAAACATCAAAAATAACTTTTACTAAATGAAACTTGTCATTTGGCCAAACGTCACTTCATTTTAACTATTGCAAATTTATTATCGCTTTTGGTATTTTTTTGAACGTAGAAATTAGTCAAATTGTCCACATAGTGTTTTAAAATGACATTGGGTATTTTGGCCTTTCCTACGTCCGATTACAAAACGAGAAATTCTAACCTTAATTCCTGGTGCATTTTGCCGTCATCCCACTATAAATCGTTCTCTTGTTTGACAACTGTTTTAAACTGCCTTGCCTTACTTCGAAACTTAAATATTTTTTTGAAGACAGTTATGTCCAGAACTTCACCTGCTGTTCTCTGCTAGAAAATGTGCAGCAATTGAATTATTGACTACCCTAAAGGTTCTTTAACACTCTTCAGTAAATGCCTTGGCTGCAGAAGTCAATAACCGAACGTGTGATTCGGTTATGACTATGACATTCAATTATTTTTTGAAGTTCACCACACACCGTGTATTTTTATTGCGATTGAAAATAAAAACCACAAGCATTCTTAATAAATAAAATTTGGAAAATTTCTGCCCCCAAAAAAAATCAATTACCGGTCCATCGTAATCTTTTCCTCGAAGCTGAATGCCATATAGTAAAATACTCGGTTATGAAAAAAAATGCCAATTTGGACTCAACGAAATGATTCGGAAGGCAAAAAACGGCATTTTTCGACGGCAAAAAAGCCCTGTTGATGAAAGCATTTCGAGTAAAATTTCCTCGCAATTTTTTTGTTCCTCCTCAGCACGTCCCCTTAATTGGTGGTTGGCGCAACGAGCAATCGCCGCTGCTGCTTAATTAGGCTAACTTTTGAAGGTTCATTTACTTTTGGTGCAAATGCTGGTCCATCGACCGACCGGGGCTAAAGAAGCCGTGTCTTCCCGAATTCAGGTCGTACGCCAGTGGCCCACTTCTGTGCCCAGGTGGCTGACCAATGGCTAGTCAAGTACAACAGGCCAATGGCCCGTCCACGTATAAAACGGACTGGCGGGCCAAGCAGCCCACATTACGAGAGCTGAGAGTGGTGCCAATAGTACGCATAAGCGCTTCAACATTTCTCCAGCAATGGGTTTTCGAGGATCGGCAACGTCTTTTTCAATGGTTAGTCGATTCTTATACGCATTTCCTACCTCGGATTACCATCGGCCATTTCTGATTCTGGATTTCTAAGGATTTCGACGCTCCTACGTGCAAATATGACTAAATATCGTTTGACTAGTTGATCATTGAGAGGATCATTGTACCTTTAGTTTCTCATGGCTCTCATTTCAAACTTCGATGATTACAAAATGAGTAGGGATAAGCAAAAGAAATTATTCAAGAGACTAAAGGTTAAAAAAGCTCATGTGCAATTTTGGAATTGGTAATATCAAATTGAAAAACTTCATAGTGCAATTTTTGGGAAATTGTTCATGGACTAGTCTTACACTAGGCACCGTGAGTGAAGAAATCGAGAGGATGGAGTGGGATAATTTGTTTCACATTTCTTGGCATTTTTTCTTATCAATAAGATAAGAAAAAATGTTAGAAAGACAAAACAAAACATTTTTTCTGTTATTGTGATTAATTTTTTTACAATTTACATTATTACTTTTAGCGTGAGCAAAATTTCAGACAATTCAGTGAATACATTGGTCTGTAACATTTCAAAAACGGTGAAGGTATAATTTTGTACGAAAAAAATTGCTATTTAATCACGGTTCAACATGGATGACAAGTTCTTCTCTACTGTTTTTTATATATTTTTTTCCAAAATAATTTATAAAATTATTTTTTTGTTATATGTATATTATTCTGAGAATGATTCTTTATATATAAAAAAGTAATTTTTTCCATGCCAATCGAAGTTGAAAAAATGTCTCATATTTGGCATTTGTTATGCCATTCATAACTTCTAAAATAGTCTCATTTAGTCTTCTTCATATTGAAAACATGTCCGCTCCTATACATCACCTTCAGTGATCAGGACTAAGTTCAGTTTAACCTGCATGATGCACTTCAAGTAGGCAACCCTGTATAGCGGTAACCTGTACATACACCTTAGTATACACTGATGGCTGCACTTAAGACTCATTTAGGTGTTCATTTAGCCTGAGTATGAATCATTTTCATTATCAAAATTGCAGAATCTGATCCTGATCATAAGTATTCATAACTTAGTAATATGTTTTCAACTACTCTTGCTCATTGTTGAAAATCTATATTTGTTCCTGGATGAAACCAATTAATACCACCCTTGCCACTAAACTTCATTTAGCACAAAATGCCAAATGTGTATCATAGTAGCTTCCAATATTACATTCCACCAAATTTCCCTTAACACGCCATTTTCTCCTATCCCCACAGGTGGTAGTGCTGGCAGTCGTGCTGGCATCCCTATTCTCCACCGTCCAAGCCACCATCGGCCACCGCTACGGACCCCCGATCCGCAGGCCCGTGCACTTTTTCAATCGTCCCGCCCGCCCGGCCTCCTTCCCCGGCACACTCATTCCATCTCCGACGCACGCCTACTCGATCTTCGCCCGACCCCAGCAGCAGCTGCACCCTCAGCCTCCCCCGCACAATGTCCGCTTTCCTAGCCCCCAGCCCCAGCAGTACTCCCCCCAACAACAACAACAACAGCAGCAGCTGAGCCACGGCTTCGTGCCCATGCAGCAGCGGCCGCAACAGCTGTACTACCCCGGCGGCCAACAGCAGCATCGGCCGCAGCAGTCCATCGCCTTCCAGGGCCCAACCCCCTCGCAGCAGATCAGCTATCAACAACCGCACGTCGCCTATGGCCAACCCTCTCAAGCTTCCATCTACCAGCCGCCCAGTACGCCCTCTTTGGCCTCCTCACCCAACACCTACTACGTGCAGACCAGCGCCTCCGGCATGAGCCCGTCCTACGCCGCCAGCTCCAGTTTCAACCACATCAGCTACCAGCCCCAGAGCCACTCGTACTTCTCGCCGCAGTCCTCCCGTCCACTCCACTTCCACACCAAGCCGCTGTACGACGCTTCTGGCGCCTCCCAGGGCCTGTCCTACGAACCCTGCACCTCCTCCCACTGGCAACCCGTGGTCTCCAGCTCCATCACCCCCGCGGCTTCAGCATCCCAACCCACGTACTTCTACGGGGGAAGCGTGTCCACTGCCGCCAGGCCTCAAGCCCCCGCGGGGCCCACCTACTTCCGCTACCAGCCCGCAGAGTCCAACAACAAGGTAAGCACAGCCTGTACAGGGACCAGTAACGTAGTCCGAAGGAGGTCAGGGGATGTCTGGAAAACAAGGGGTATTTGGAGTTGGAAGAATTGCAAATTGAATTAAGCACCCGTTTGAGGCAGAACTTGATAGAATGGCATGAATGGGGAAAGCAATGGCAGACTGATGGTGGCCAGAACTAGTTTGAATATTCGTGGACTGGTCAAGAGTTAAAATAATGTTTTTGCATCAACTACGAAGGGGGTTGTGTGAAAATTTCATTGAAAATCATTGGCAATGAAAGAGAGCAATTGCTCTGGACATCTGTTAGGAAACTAAACACGGGAATTGTAAAACTGAAAACATTTACATCGTACTGCAAATTTACTACTGGAAAACTTATCTTTTCATCCTAACTATTTTTTATGGATAAATGAAATGGGCCGTCCTGGAATTTTCATGATTACAGACCCAGTGTGATAACAATCTTCTTTCGCTTCCATTAGGTGGTTGTCTTGTCTCACGATGTGCTGAAAACTTTGCTGGCCAATTCCAAATCGCCCCAACAGTCAGTCGGTGATAATAGGGCACAGTCAGGCACCAAAGGCTTCGTGGACAACGTTGCCAGCGCTTCCAATCCCTCATCCAGCACATTCGTCTCCAGCAATCACATTGTGCAGAGTGGATCCAGCAGCGCCACTGTTGATGCTCTCGACCAACCCTCTGTCAAGCTTGTGGGCTATATCGGACCCACAAGTGGCAGCACCCCATCTGGCTACATTCAAGTAAGCGCTCAATTATTTTGGTATTGAAATGCATATTTACCTTTTGGTAAACCAGAAAATGTGATCAACTTAAAAATCAAAAAATCAAAAAAAAAAAAATAATTTGAAAAAAAAGTTACTCTACCGCCTAGAAAGGATTTTCCCTGCAATGTAACTTTGCATTGCGGGTTGCATAACGGCTTTTTCAAATTTATTACATTTTTATTTATTTAATTAAATAAGACTTTTTTACATCACAAAACATAACTGATACCTCAATGGACGACAAAATATTAGAATAAATATTTGAAGCGAAAATGTACTTTTTTTGCATGGTGTTCATCCTTTTGGCTCAGCCTGAAGGATTAATGCCAACCTATATTTCACTCCAATTGAGTATTTTGTCAAGTACTAATAAAAACAAAAATTTGGCCGTAATTCTTTGCGATTTGTTGTAAAATGTACGGGCCAGTCAGAGTTTGCTATCGGCCCTCGATGTCGGTGATTTTAATGCAGCATTCTCCTCCAACAGGTGCCAATAAGCAAGGAAATGATGGAGAATCTGAGCGGTTCTGGCAGCAACTACGATTTTGCAGTCAACTCCAGCAGCTACAGCTTGTTCACGCTGAAGTCCGTGAACGACGTGGAAAGCCTCTTTGGCCTGAGCAATGGCAGCCAGAAGGAGTCCTCCTCGTCCAGCACCCTGGGCTTGGTCATCTCCAACAGCGGCAAGACGCAGGACGTAGACACGCTGAAGATGTCTGGCAGTTCGTCCGACACCATTTTTTACCCAGTGGCCAGCAGCGGAAGCAGCTCGGGAACGATAAGCGCCATCAGCGGCTCTGATGGAGCGTCCAGCAGCCCGGCAATCCAGATGGTGGGACACGTCCAGATCACCAGCCCAGATATTTCCTCTCATTTCGTCAAGCGTCAGGACACGGCCGAAACCTTGGAGGCCACCTCCTAAATGCTCCAGTCGCTGTTAGACTTTTGAAACTCACCGATCGGTTTCGAATTTTAGTTTTTAGCTGCGAGCCTGGGTCCGAGGAAAGGACATCCAGGGATGAGAAGGCATCGAGGAGGCCCTCGAACGTCTTTGGATAAAAGTATACTTTTATTCATTTTATTGTTTTTAAAATTTCTTGTTTTTTAACTAGCAGAAGGCATATGGTCTTAACCAAAACTGGATTTTTTGGCAAGCCACGCCTCGAGAGACCAGGCGATGAATTTCTGATATTAAACAGGTAAAGGCAAGCTCCTTCCCTTAAATACTTCTCGATTGATGAATACAATCAGGTAACTCTGCGCCTGCTCTTCTACACCTTGTGAACAAAGCAGGATTATTTATGATTTGAAAGGCCACTGATTTGAGTTTTTATTGAAATGGTCTCCTGAATTCTATAGAATATTTCCTCAAAAGAAATACTCATTGCAAGCGAAAGCTTTGCTTACTTCATGCTATAATTTGCTAGATTATCTTATTTGGTAGGTACAATCCGAAAACTTGTTTTTAAACGTTCCTCTAGACCCGTGTTCAGCGATGTGCATATCTGCTTAATTTTTCATCAGTGCTAATTTCTTACTCATATTAATTTATTAGTAAAGATTCGCATGATGGCTGAAAAGTGCTTTATGCAAATTAGGCATCCATAACATAGTGTCGAAGGATATCTATATTATGTATTGCACATTATTTGCATAGAAATCTTTGTAAATATCCTGTTTCGCAATTTCGCAAAATTAGTTGGGCTTGCATAGGTTATCGAGGTCCCTTCCTAGCCTGTTTTTCTTGTTCCTCACACAATAATAGTATTCTACACTTTTCTGACAATTCTTTAAAAATGCTCCTTGAAGTAAGCTTTGATTACGTATTCATCATTTCGAATTCCTAACTGTGCACCACATTCTTTAGCGTATCATTTGCACCGAATTATGCAATACCACCGTGAATATTATTTTTAGATTGAATTTTTTATTATCGTAAAGAAATTCCTGTCTATGATGCTCTCTTTTAAACAATGTGCAATTCCATTCAGTGGATCATGCAACCCAGATTGCAATATTGTGTATTTATCCTCGAGTTTTATATTTTGTATACAGAGATGTCTAACAGCTGATGTGATTGTAGTGCACCAGCGACTATGCGTACGTTTTATTCAATACGTCTGATTTAAGTAGAAACACTTATCAGAGAGCCCGCAACATTCTCAGGATCAAACATTTTCGCAGTTGCACGGTTTTCGGTAAGAGATTGCATCTTTGCTTCATTTGAGGACATACATGCACATGAAATGTTGCTCTAAATTGTTATACATTTTTTCCAATTTTTTAAATTTAAATGAGCGATTTAAGGTGATTTCTTAAAGAATGTCTATTTTTAACTAGCGTTTTATAAAGCTAGGTTGGTGCAGAAATTAAAATGGTAATTTTAAGTTTTTCAAATGAATAGTTTTTTAAAAGAATTTACCAGTGGCGTTTTTTGATTTGATGTTGAATATTTGGTATGCAGGAGGCCGTTGTAGCAGGTTCTGTACCTGGCACTGCATTCTCAATCTTGCAATGTTGTGTAAATAAATGTCGTTTTCTGCTCCATGAGTTTGAAAACCAACCAAAACATTGAAAATGAAAAAATAAAAAATAACGAATGTAAAATAACTGATTCGTTCTTTATTTCGTTTTCATCATGTTCATACTCTCCGAATCGCAGAGCTCGTCGAATTTCAAAATATCGTGTCTTGGGATTGTTGCTTCAGCCATTGAATCATCTGCTTATTTTATTAAAAAATATGGCCGTCTTAATTAATATCTATGTAAAAATTAACCTTACATCGAATTTCATTGTGGAAGCTACTACTGAGTTGTTAATGTAATCACTGATACATGTACAGGTACATGTAAATGCTCTTATTTTACAAGCAAGCACATGTCATTAGATCCGCCATTTTATTTGAAATAGAACCAGGGTTGTCAATCTTACAAATCCTTAAAAATATCGCTACAAAACGTAACAAAATGTGTTCAAGACCGAGAGCAATAATAACTTAATTTTCCCCCGATTTATCAGTTAATTGATAGTATCAAGAGTTAGTTCCATCGTGAAATGCACTGAATATTAGAATAGCCCAATTCCTTGGGAAAACAGAGTATCTGGCAGCTTTGGAGCGCCTATCATCAATGCCTTCGCTTCATTGGATGAAAATATGAGTGTCTGCTAGTGACGTCACTGAATCCACAGATAATTGAGAAACGAAAAAAAAGCAGCAAGTTCAACGTGGTAATTAGTTAGGTAAAAAGAGCCGTTATTTTTATAATTTGTAAGGATGCAAGCTGTTATAATACTAAACTTTCAATTGCAGAGCAATAAATATGCCAAAGGCCACTCCAAACGAAGTAATAGCTCGATCGCTTCAACAGGCACGATATTATCTAACATCTAGAAATTTCGGACGTGCTTTCGCGCATTTCCTGGTCGTTCTTCGATTAAGTCCCACCCATTTGAAAGATTCCAGAATTCACGAGGATTTCACATTTGCATTAGGTAGTTCCATTTCCTGAATGTCTTGGACGAACCCCACTTTTTTGTTACTTTGATATGCTGGAGTATGAATAGCTTTGATGCATACAATGCATGTCAATTAATTGTCATTATGTGATTTTAGGACAGTGGGGTCAGGAACTGGAAAGGAGGAAACAAATTAAGGATTTGTTTCAATGCTATGAGCAGGCTTTGGAATTGCTTCCATCTTGTGAAACCCTTAAAAGCAATTTCGGGGCACATTTATTCAGGTGAGTGATTATGGGCAACAAAACCGAGAATTCGTGAGCAAATGTTTTTCGTGTTCCTTTGGCATTACATCTTTCTTCACTCTAAATATTCATACAGAATAGATTTATATGCCATCTAGCTAGCTTATAAAGATGTGCAATAGGTTTAATTTTATCCCTCATTTTGTTAGAACTGAACTAGAATAAAACGACAACATGGCAGCAGTTGAATCTGGTTTGACGTCCAAATGGAAAACCATTGTTGTGCTTCATTTTGGAACCAAAGCTATAAAACACATCCGACCCATTGTAGTCAATATTTCTGCTGTTGACGCTGGCCTGAAGCCATCCTATCTATGGGACGAATTTATGTCGCCAGCAGAAATTGTACATACGTTTGTTCATGATTTGAAGGAGGCACGTTTAGTTCATGCAGATCTCCATGTCATGCTTGTCGGGGAAGATGTGTTTATCGCATCGTTGGAAAATACCATACGCTTCTTGATTATGAAACGGGATGTGCCTTTCCCACTAGTTGATGTTTCTTCGTCATTGAAAAGTCCCAAATTTGCATCTAGTGAAACTGTGAAACTAGTGCAAAGTCAGTTGGAACAAGTTATAAAGCAGCTTGAGGTTTCAGCGACTGGTCGACTTGCTAAAAATATAAATGGTCCAGAGCTGATTAGGGTTCAAATGCAGCCAGATTACAATGGTACTACACTGTATGGAGCTCTGCTAAACTACCCAGTTATTTACTGGTACGATTGCGCTATGGACTCCACCAACCAAAGTGGCCTGACTGGGCAAACTTTGCGAGTGTTCTCTGTCAAAGTGCAGCCTTCCCAACTAAGTGTGAATGGCTCGTTGTGTCTGGATGACGTTATCTACTCGTTTAGCATTCCTGAATGCCTTTCAGACAATTTTAAATCAGTTGCTAATAGCTGGTTTGAAGAAATCTCTTCACGCTTTGGATGCCAAGCGGTTTTTACTGAAATGATAATGATGGATAAAGCAGTTGAGAGCGGTTCTTTTGCATTGTGACAAAACTGCATTTCATTCATAGATTATGGTAATTTATCAACCAAGCACAATGACAGTGATTTTGAGAATTAATGGAATGATCGCCCTTGTATTTTCATTGAAAATAAATTGGTAGAAAAATAATTAAATTGCATTTACAAGCTTTTCACTATCCATAACTGTTGTCATTAGTAAATTTTGGTGACGAGCGGTCTCTGTTCTTTAGGTTGGGTTTTCTGGATGAAGCAGCAGTATACTTTTCTCAGGCCGTCCAGCAGGAGTCAACATCTGTGTGCACCAGAGACTATATGGATAACATTGCAAGTGCATTAGTGGAAAGATGGCATTTTGCTATGCTGAATTGCACCACTCGTAATCTATCCTTCCGGAATGCCATCCAAAGAGCTATAGCTAAGGGTCATCGAAGAATTTTGGACATTGGTGCTGGGACAGGAATTTTAAGGCAAGTTTCTTTGCACATATTGCAATACCTTATACAGTATGCTACTTACTGGTTATATTCAATTCAATTCTGGGTAAAATGTTCATTACTGGCTGCAAGATACTATTGTCTAGGCAAATATTAAGTTATTCCTTTCCACTTATCCTTGTGGTGAAATACGCTAAAATGTCGAAAATGAAACTTGTGAAAAATCAATATAGATTTTTGATGTGATTTAATAGATAAATATTTTAAATGTAGCATGTTTGCTGTAGCAGCAAATGCATCATCTGTGCATGCTTGTGAAATGTCGAAAGCTATGCACATCATCGCAGTCGATGCTCTTACCTCAAACAGCATGCTCGATAAAGTCCATCTTATGCACGCCAAGTCAACAGACCTGGAAATACCAACACACATACCGGAAAGGTCTGTGTTCTTCCTTTGCTTATATAATCTGTGATTAAAAGTCGTTTAAACTTCTCTCACATTTGGCTTCCATGTTACAGAGTTTCACTCGTTATAACTGAAACGTTTGATGCAGCTTTATTTGGTGAGGGCATTATTGAGACATTGGTCCATGCATGGAAGGAGCTGCTAATACCACCACATACGCAAGACTTCAGCCGAGGTACGATTGGTGGGCGGGTGATTCCAGCTGCAGCATCTGTCTGGGCTTGCCCAATCGAATGCGAAAGGATACGCCAGTATACTAGGTAAGTGCCTGTACCTCTCATATTAGGCAGAAACGTCCTGGAAGTTCCAAAGTTCATTTTATGTGATAAAAATGGATAGAATGTAACTTAATTTAATAATTCATTTATCTAAATGAAAGGCAACAGTAGGCTATTTGCTACATTTTGATTTCTTCTTTTTACACTTAATTTTAGAAAATTTAAAAGCAAGAAGTATCTAAGGAAAGGCGAATTTCATAGAATGTGCCATACTTATTTCAATTCTGTGCGAAGTTTTTAAAAAAATTCCTAATGATTATTATGAAGGAATGTATATTATGGTAGAATCTTTTTCATTGCTAGTATCAACAATGATGTTGCATTAATTTCAGGCTAATTAAATCTCAAGCAACTTTCTTTTGTTTGGCAAATGCTACTTTGCTAATGAAACAATCTGCAGAGGATCCGTACACTACAGAGCGGCTATCAGAGATAAGAGGTGGCTATCGAAAATTGTCCTTACCAATAAAGATTTTGGAAGTTGACTTTAACAGTCCAGAAGTATGAAAATTCAAAAGCAATCTATATTTGTCTCAATTCCCTTGTTGATTATTTAGTATTTTCTTGTTTTCAGGCTCTAAATAATTTAGTGAAAGGAGAAGCACTCGACTATGAAATCGCTTGTTGCAGTAATGGCTATGTTGATGCTTATGCAGTTTGGTTTGATCTTCACATTGATGAAGTGACGACCATTTCAACGAATCCAGAAAGCAAGAACTGTTGGGAACAAGCCATTTATCCGTCCCTACATTTTTCACAGAATGGTGAAATTTTCCTTATATATTGACTTGAGTAACAAGAATTAGCTCAGCAAACAAAATTCATCTAACTAGACATTAAATTAAAGTGAATGTTTTATTGACATAGATTTATTTCGTTCCAGAAACTGAAGTTTCGAAAGGTTCTATGTTAAAACTCCAAATAGCTTATGAAGGTTGTTTGAAAGTGACTCCTTTCCATGGCACACATCATTTATCCCAAAACCAGCTCCCTGAAAAATCTTCATGCACTGCTTTTGTTCCAAGCAACGAACTGCTCATTCTAAACGATGTCACATACCACAACAGCTTGATGAATGCTCTGAATTCTTGTTTCACTTGTGGCAACGCCCCTTCCAGCGTCCTCATCAACTCCAGTTTTCCATTAACTTTTATTGTGGCCTTGAATCTTGGTGCAAGCCGTGTTGGCTGTTTGAAGAAAAAGTTTGACACCGAAGCGATTTTGAATATTGCCAACTGGGAAGGATTCGATTCTGATCGAATCTGCTTAGAGTCTGAAGAGGCGCTGATCAGTGCAACACCCTCGTACAGTATCCTAGTAACAGATGTTGTGGACAGCTGTGGCATCATCAATCCTGATGTCATTTGTGAAATAACTCTTTTGAGGTAGATATAAAGATGTATCTGCCTTGCTTGAATTTATGCCGATTCAAGTTTAAATATATGGTCGAATCGGCATGAAAACTAAGAACTAACCTTTTCTATTTCAGAGAATATGCATTACAACGACCATATGTTATTATTCCATCTAAACTCAAGTGCATAGCAGTTCTCATCGAGAGTAGTACTTTGGCAGAACGTAATTATGTAACGGATGATGCAAACACACTTGGTTTTAAGATAGCAGAGCACATTAATGCATATAAGGTATGTATATAATGTCATTTATTTCCTGTACACAGATCTTTGTTAAATTCAATCACTGAAAGTTCTGCTTTAAAGATTTTAAGCATCAGCTAAATGCTATTGTAATCAGATGCTTACAATGCTCTCCAGATGCTCTCCAAAAAGTAAATGATCTGAAATGATGAATTTGCTTTGTTTTTAGGTGTTACATCATCAGGGTCTTGATTTAAACACTCTGCCTCACACAAAATTGTCTGATCCTTGTCCTGTGCTGGAGTTGGATTTTTCGAGTTGTTCCATGGATAGCGACGTAGATGACGATGACTCGTGTGTGCCATCTTTTGTTAATCAACATCGTGATTCTGTTGCCATGATCAAAACTTCAGGCAAACTGACTGCAATCGCCTACTGGTTTGAGTTACAGATGAGTAAGGATAATATTGTGTCTACTGCGGGCAGTACAGTGCACTGGCACCAGGCAGCTATCGTGCTTAGTAGTGAACGTGTTGTCGAGGAAGAACAAACTGTGAAGCTTGAAACAGAGTTCAACAACGGTCGCCTGAGAATCTCATTGCGAGAGTGAAGTGGTGGATTTGGACTGAAGAGGACATTTAAATGCCAGAAATCAATCGAAAACTCGGCCATCAAAACCAATGGGGTAAGTCAATTTCCTGGATTAATGTTTATAATTATAGTTAACGATGATAAAAAACTGACATAAAGTGCAAGTACTACCCTGCAGAAGTGAAAAAGTAGGTAACGTGAGTGGATAAGTGATCTGATGAAAAATTTGTGGGCATTAAAAGGGCAAAGAAATGCAAAGGTGGCTTAGTTTCATGTGAAACGTCCAGTACATGTAGCCTATGCGTTCATTCACGAAATGGTTTATTTTGTAAATAACAGTCACAACTTAAATACATTAATCGAACCTGGTCTAAGATTCCTTACTCTTTCTGGATTTAGTAAGCATGCTGGGAAGTTATTTTAATAGACGTAAGTTAGAAGTGGTTCATCTACGTCCTCAACTAATGGTGGGCAAGGTGAGGATTCATGCATTCCTGAAATAAAAGGAATAATATAACAACATCTTAATAGATAAAATAAAAAATTTATTGCTGTTCGGCGTACTTATTGTTGCTAGGCATAAATTGCATCATATCGGCCTATGTTTGGTAACAGTTTCCATCAAAAACAATTCACAAATAGGAAGAAAACGTTCTTGTTTAAGAAACATGGAGATTTCTCAGAGATTAAAAGTAAAGTTAAAGCTGATAGCAGATTGTTAGCGAGGAGTCTAGTAACCATTTTAGCAATGGCTGTGTAACAATATTAGTTGAGTACGTTCTTCACCTAGTGTTAGTAATAGCATAAAATATGCATTATTTTCCCAAATATGCAAGCTGTGTACGTTTTGGTATTATTGCAACTAATGATTGTGGATATGAAAATGATTCGTGAATGTACATGTACCTAACACAGAAATGAGACTGCATAGCCTACTTCTGATTCATAAGATTACTACTCCATGTTGGACATTGCTAAGATTTGCGTTTGTGAATCACTTAATTCTTTAATTCTTGAGTTAAGCTTAGCAGATCGAGAAATGAAGCGTCTACCTTTCGCATCTCTTGTAGCTATGTCTTCATATTGTTGTTCAGTATTGATAAAGGATCGATAATTATAGATGCAGTGGAAGGCTATCGTTGCCACAAACATCTCGGCACAAATCAAAATATCCTGTGAGAAACATAAAAAAGAAAATCAAAACGCTACTCTTTTTAATGGTAATGCATTTTAATCAAGTCTTCAAAAGTACATTGTTCGCTTACATGAAAGTTCGTAGCTGCTTTCAGTTCATCCGTCCGCACGTCAATTATTTTAGTAATGCATCCCGTTTGATACAATATTAGAATTGTAGCGTTTATCCTGAAATACGTTGTAGCATGTTATACATGCCATACCTTGTTATTTGATTTGTCGTTGCTTTTATGATCTTCGATCAGCATTCCATAAAAGTTAGGTAATGTTGAAATGAAAATGAGATACTTACAAAAATGAGAAAAATACAAGAAATTTGATGCATATGAGCTTTGGTAGTGGTTTCATTGGTTGCAACTCAATCACGTGAGCCAAGTAAAAGAATATTAAGGAATACACTACAATCTGACAGAATATAGCATTAAATTAGGACAAGCTTTGCCTGTTACAATGAAGTGTATCTAAACGTTTGAAATATCACTCACCCCTTTGGAAGACATGTTAAGAAGGAGAAGTATGTGATTTGCGTATTTGTACACGTTCTTCATTTCACAGTTGCTGTTTGGAATAGTATTAATTATTTTATGAATTCTTTTTTTATGATTTTTGAATTATTCTATGAATTCTTTGTGATTAAAAGAATCTTGTTGGTACATGATTTTGTTTGAAATTCAGGTGTATGTATTTCTGTTTAATAAATTGCGCAGAAAACATTCCAAAATAGTCCCATGGCAGGGTTTATACATTACACCATATGCATTTACTTTACAAATTAAGTTGTAAGGCATATACTTACAGGGCAATAATTACTGTGACAACACGCACCACCACATACTGTAGGATTCCATACTTGCAGTACTCTGCCATAATTCTAAAAAAATATATAGGTATATAATGTCAAGGTTTAGATCTAGGTCTGTGGTCAAAGTTAACAAGCACAGAATGTTGTTGCTTTGAGAAAATCAGATTGTATAATTTGTAAATACCTTCCCTTATACCATGGTCTAATTACATCTTTAAGAAAGAGCCAATGTGGCACAGGCGGCTGTCGCAAAAGCTCCTCGTCTAAGTGCAATTCATAACTTAGGTAGTTATACATAAGTACCAGGAATTGGAATATTGCATATGCTTCATAGCATTCGCGGCACGTATCTAAAGTAATGGCATAATCAGGAAGCCATAAGCCGATCCACTACAATGAAACAATTATTTGCAATTACATTAATGACCGTAGTGCAGGCTAGACTTACAACATTTTAAACATTAATTTGGCCAGAATTCAGCAATCCTTGTTACATGCTTAGTTTCAATGTCTAACATTGATTGGCTTAGTTTTAGTCCAGCAAGTCTAACAAAATAACTAATTGTTTGCAATGATGAAACCTCTCATGTTTTTTTTTTTCATCATATTGTTAGTTGGTACCAAGTATAAATGAAATCCTTACCGAAGTTGTGGTCCAGATAGGAACAATCCATAATATCCTGGAAAAAATCGATTGGAACCAGTAGTTATAATGCTATGAGCAAAACATTTGTTGACACAGTCTGGTTTCCAGTCTTCTTGGTTGCACTACTTACCTTTGTATAGGCTTTTGCAGATGAGGTTTATCACAGTGCAACCAGTGCTGAGTTATTCCCAATAATGCCAGTGGTAATGTCAACAGGACTAATATTCCAGCAGCAAAAAACAATCCATTGGAAAAAAATAAATCGATTTTTGTCCAGTCGTGATGGTATATGTAACTCCAACCAGGGTCTTTATGCACTTGGATGAAAACGAACGGAAGTATGACAATGATTGCTGTTTGGAAGACATAGTAGGTTGTGGCACAGCCACATTTGAGACACATTTTTGTCTTTTTCACGGAAACGCTGGGCTTACCAAGTTGCTTCCGAAAGCAGTGTCATTTCTACTCCAGAAGCAAAATGGCGCTGCCTTTCTCGCCTGTTTATTTTTATCACATGCCACTTGCATCGCAATAATGTTTATTCCTTATCAGTTTCCTCCCTCCTGCGTGGTTGGTTTTACTGGAAAACACAAGCCTTGAGCTTAATCCTACGAGCATGAGTTTGGTCAGTACTTGTAAAGTTACTTTAACGACATGCTTCAAGGTTGCTTGGCAGTTAGAATATGTTTGCCAAGATTTAATTTCACCCGTTTATTAAATTAAAAGCAGGGAATTGTCAAAGGCCATGGCAAAATTATGCATTTGTAGATTAAATCCTCTCTCTCCGTCGCTGATAAGCAGTGTTTGTTTTAGTCAACTGTAGACCGGAAAACGTTTATTATTTATGCTGGTGATACGCTTATCAGGGATTGATGCCCTGCACAAAAAGATACGATCTAGCTTAGCATCCACACTATTTGTGGCAGTCTAGTAGTTTTATTATACTGTAGGCCAGCCCGTTACTACAGTATAGGGTGTTTCAAGGAGTGAATATCTACTTTTCAAATACCCTGTGTTACTGGATGCGCAACCGGTGACTTGAGGTAATCAGGACATTTCATCTCTTGTAATTTTGCAATTAAAAGCAAACGATATAAGCAATGTGTTTAAACACATTTTTTCGTAAACCATTCTGTGTAATGACCAATCAAAAAAAGTTTTAAGTCAAATATATTGCGTTGCTGCTGCTGATTTAGTTCACTGGACACATCTGTTGCCAGGGGAAATAAATGTATTTCCAATATAAATCAGCACGATGGGGTGCAACTTCCCGATAGATAACCTACTGCCGTGTAGTACGTCATTGGGGAGTTTGACCTAAACAGTTTCAAGTGTCACAAAAAAAAATGCTTTTTCCCAAATTTTCTGTGAAAGTCTGTTTACAAATATTAACAGTAGAAGAACTCGCCATAGGCGAAAGTGCTAAAAATAAAACTGATTACAAATAATTAATTTGAACTCCACAACTCCACAGGCATAATTAGTACATTTTTGCCCATATAGTGTAGCCTATTATTAATAAATTAAAAGCCGTGGGTGAATTTAAAAAATGAATTTTGATTGTTTTTCTCCAAACTGTTTAGAAATATTACTAATGAAAGAAATGCTGAATGTGCATTCTTAAATGTAGTCCTTAACTGATCAATTTTAGTCAACATTTGCGTAAACAAATGTTTAAAAAACCTTTCCTCAGATTTCAGCCATATTTTAGTCCAATTTCTCGCCACATACTTTCAACCCTCCCCCCCCCTTTCCAATTAGTCATCGTGGGGCAGATATTTGCACTACCACTAAACTTGGCACGGAATACATTCTGCATTCACAACCGAACCTAAACCTCTTGCAAGAGGTATTTTGGTGAAAGCTTACTATAACTTAAATCGCAAAACAATAAAATTGGTGCACCATACGAAATACGAATAATATCGTTAAATCGATGATGACATTTATGTTTATTCGCATGCAATATCAATGATTAATAACGGAATACAGAGACAGTTTGCTGAAATAGTGCATTTATTACCCATCTATTATAAGTACAAATGTTATAAAATATGTAATATTACCCGCCCTAATAAGCATATGCGTTTACAATACTTAAACGTGTGCGTGCGTCAGCCCAGATATATTAGTGCGACCTAGATATGTCCAAAAAGGCGATGGAACATTGTGCCCGAAGTGTATGATTTTATCATCACTAAGACAATTTTTACAAAGTTTTTTTTATTTAACACGTGTCCTTTCAGTACCATAAAATATGACTTAAGTGATATTCAGATGGGCATCAGCAATTAGCATTGGATGAAAAATCAATTAAACTTCTTTCCATGGGCCCACTGCCATCCACGTAATTTCCTTCATCATCAGAGTCGCTGGTCGAAGGGTCCCTCAGAGCCTGCTGGTGCTTCAGCGGGTTGTTCGGAGGCGTTGACCACGATAGCTGCCGTGGAGCCCGTGTCCGGGGCTCTCTTGTTCCGCTTATTTCTCGCTGCTCGGGCTGTAAGAGGCAGGTGCGTTCGTCAGGACTATTCACTGGGGTCGGTTTCTGCCTTACCACTGACCTCTGTACGGATGAACCTAGATTTTCGGGGATGTGAACTTGGGTTGAATGTGCAGTATGGCGCCAAATATCAATTTAAGAAAATCAGAACTTTTGCAGTCTGGAAATTCCAAAGACATTTAGACAAACAATGATGCAAACTTGGACTTTGCAGGCTGCCTTGCGCTTTTTAAGGGATTAGCATTCCTAATTAAATCTGTGCGGAGTTCAGCACAAACCATACATCTTATACAAAGGTCAGACGAACAGGTAACCGTAATCACATGCCTCAATACACACATTTGTTAGCCAATTGAAAAAACAATACAATTAAATCCACTGTGGAATGGTGCGTGTGCAATTAGTATCACTAGATGGAAATGTGAGCTTGCTGCTAGCATGTTTATACACAGTACTATTATGTTCCATTAGACTACAACATTAAGGAAACAATGGCATTATTTCAAAACAACTAAGCTGATGTTGATGGGTAGTTGCCAATTATGCAGATTCTTCCTATTGATGAGAAGCCCGATTCAATGCTGCCATTCCATGCTTGGATAAATGCACTACAGTGATTTCAACTCAATGAATGACTGCTTATGGATAATCAGGATAGTGTTACAGCCAAACAAATGCTACAATGAGTGCTGTTCTAGTTAGGGTGATTTCAGAAAGCTAGGAAGCGATGCAAAGCCCAAAACAAAACATGTTTTCCAAGCAAACTACATAATTGCATTCTATTCTACTTGAGTGTGGTGCCCAATAGACCACTAACTTACCAATAACTCTGATATGATCGGACACATCTTGACTTACATCTGACACATCCCACATGGACAAAAAAGACTCCCAACAAGGAGCAGGTTCGTTATTTGGGTCGATATAAGGTTTGTAATTAAAGGCGTAGAGATGGGCTAGTGCGGCTATAAACATTTCGATGCATATCAGGAAATCCTGTAATGAAACCCTTTGAATTTATTTTTTGTGAACATTAAAGAAAAAAGTTGACCACATCCTTAGTCAACCCAACGTAACCATACAGAACAAGTGAAGCTCTTTGCTAAAAGCATGTACAACCTTATTAATAACTTGCATTAAGAAATTTGGATATAATATGCTAAATACTGGTCTAAAAGTTAATTGTGTCCTACCTGCAAGCTGCTTGCTACTGCCTTGATTACTTTGTCATCCTTTGTTGTGAATGACTCAGAAATGACACCTGTGTTTACTAAGATTGAAATTATCACAGATTGGCTGCAAATAAACATGGGCTGAAGGATTATTCATTTTGCATCAAATTTGTTGCCAAAGTATAAGCGGGTTACTTACAAGAATGAAAAAAAGACAACAGCCTTTATGCAGAGGAACTTTGATAAGGGTTTCATTGGTGCCAATTCTGTTGCATGGGCTTTGTAAAAAAATATTAGGCTGTACATGGCAATCTAGAACAGAAACGTTGAGCATGATTTCTAAGCTTTGGGTTAACCATGCAAGATTATTTTGATAATGAATCCAACTTGAATATAAACTTACAAATTGAGAAATATTATTGATAATTACAAGATATGGATAAGCAACTTTAGGGGAAAACTCTCCTTCGCCATATACACTAGTCATTTCACATATTCTACAAAAAAAGAATGTTTTTCCCATTAGAGTACTTGTACGTTGAACCTGTTACAGTCATTTTAACTGAGAACGTTTGCTTACAAGGCAATAACTGTGGTGATGGGTCGTACCACTGTGTACTGTAAAATTCCAAACCTGCAGCGGTCAATCAACGTTCTACATAGCAAGAAATAAAAACGTAATATTATTGAAATGATCAGATCAAGTTACTCTTTATAAAACGTTCACATCTAATCCCTATAGAACTAGAAATCTTTTGTAGATTTCAAAAATTATTGAAGTATGGACAGCATTAGAAAGCAAAATTCTAACAGCAATTGTTTATTCTTAGAAATGTCAAAGGTAGAAAATAAAATTTCCCACTACGAAACTGGTAATTAAAGCTCATGACGTGACATTTCGTCGAAAAACATCCCCGAGTACACCTATCATATACAACGTATGCATGTTGTCTGACACAAATTATCTCAGCAATAGTGATACGTCATGTTGTTTCCAATTACAGAAAGGTGTTACAATACCTTCCCATCTTCCAAGGTGTTAAGCAGCAAAGCGGACATAAGTGTTTCACCGGTGGCTTCCTGCCAAGTTCTTCTTCAAGGCCCATCTCAATGTGTAAATAGTTGAGGAGGAAGATCATGAAGTTATAAATGACATATGCTTCGTAGACTTCTCTGAGGGTGTCCAAGTAAATTGCCGCTTGAGGAAACCACAATCCAAGCCACTAATAACAAAAAGTGTCTATGCATCGGCACTTACATGGATGGGTTTTGGGTCAACGTGACTCATTTGAATGAACTTACTGCGTTCAGGGCATAAATTGGAACCATCCACAATATCCTGGAGAAAAAATAACCATATTTTGTTTTTACTATCGGTACAAAATGGATGAGGCAAAATAACTGAAGTCACCAAATACCATGTGTAACCGATGACTGATCAACTCGAGTAGATGTAGAGCCAATAAGTACTTGAACCCTTATTGGCCTACATGTAGTAACCGAGACACATGGGAATGCAGGATTTTCAGTTTGAATATCACTTGTGACGAATCCCTCCTCAAACGTAACCATCCTTAAAATTGTACAATTATTTTCCTCTTTTGGTCTCAAACTGTAAGGGCAAGGGCGTTATCTTCATGTATTGCAGGCTCAATGGGTGATTATTTAATGGGTTTTCATTACTGTGAAGCTTGGATAACGGTTAGCCATAATCTGATAGCAACTGCTATTGATGTCACAAGGAAAGAACTTTGTTCGTGCCAGCATTACCTAAGAATGGATGAATGTAGGCTACTATTGAAGTGTCAGTAACACCGGGTTGTCTCAGGTAATAAACTCAAGAGAAGGACAAAGTATGCAATAGGTAGGCTATTAAGTCTAAACGTAACCTAATTTTCTTTGTTATTGAAATGAAAAACAATGATTTTTTGTGAACTTGGGGTTCATTTGCATCCATGCCATCGCCATATAATACATAACGTTGACTGACATCTAGTAGGCCTGAGATTATCATTTTCGACTGGAAGTAGCTATCATTCTTTGTTTCCTTGTCGATTATATAAATTGCAGTTTCTATAATCCTGACAGGAAAGCCAGCAGAAGTGTTTCTCTAAAAAAACCTGCTCGTTTCCAAAGCTCCTGCTTTCATTGTTTCCTTTCATTTGCAATTCCAGTGTTTCCTTCAACTGCCAAGGATTTAACAAGAAATTGTGAAAAACTTCAGCATGACATAGCAATTAAAGGCTTTCCCCTTAGAAAAATATGGGGAAAACCACTTGCAATAAACTTGGGCTTAAAATTTCAAGATTTATTTCAACTGTTTAGAAATAAGAAACTGATGGGTAAATATTTACAGCACAACAAATCTCCTAAGCATAGTTTTGACATTCCATGACATTTCACACAGAACCAAACTGGTGACCCCATTATGGTGAACAGTGTTGCATATTAGTTCGCACCTGTCAAACTTGAATTACGATCAGTGCCATTGCTTACCTGATGACATGTTTTTGCAAATGTGGTTTTGAGAAGTGTACGAGATGCTGAACTATTCCCCAAAAGGATAGTGGCAATGTCAGCAGGACGAATACACCTCCAATGAACCAGGCTCTATCGTGAGGACGGGCCCCTAATGCCTGCAGACGAAGTATTAAGAAAGGCAATACGATAACGAGCACAATTCCATAGAACACCATGACACAAGGTCCCAGCCAAGTCCTCCAACGAAAAACACAAACACGATCGCCACATTTCAAACACATTTTTGAAAGGTATTCAAAGTGAGTGTAGACTATGCGCAAAGTTGAAGGTTTTCACGACCCGGGATATCGTTCATTTAGCGCCATGCGATGCGATATCAAACGTAATCAGTGTCAGTCTTCATAACAATAACATACGCAGCGTGTGAAGTTCGTGAACGGCGGTAGAATAAAATGTGATGAGATGCACTGGAGTCGGTCACAACAAAGTCTGTTCACAACTGAGCGCCATCTTGTGCTGTCGTGCACCAAAGTTCTGATGGTTGCTCATCATTGGCCTATTCACTTTTGACTGCTTTTGTAGAATTGCACCAGTGCCAACTGCCAAGTAGTTGGCTCCTAGAAATACATGTACATATTTAGACTAGCGGTGGACATTTCCATTCTCAACTGCGTTTTTACATTGTTCGACCCCCGCTCAATTTAAATTAATTTCGCAAACGTAGCAGAAATATTTTGCAGGGGAGGGGGTGCAATCACGATCATTTTGTGTTTTTGTATGGTTGGGGAACGCCGTAGACGGAAATTTAAAAAAACAAACATTTTAAATCTATAATTTTATCCTACAATTTTATGCAAAAAGTTGCTGGCAGATCCATTATTTTTGAATAATTCTGCTCCACTAGGCGAAAATTTTGAAAACGCTGATTAAAAATGTAGGATTTTAGCGTACAATTTTGTACAAACTTTTCTTACAAATGCCATTATTTAAAATAATGGAAGGTCGTTGGAGAAAGTTTTGAAAACGTTGATTATAAAACAGGCATTTGGTCGTTTAGGAAGGGAGGGGGAAAGCGGCCAAAGTTTACATACCAGCCATTTAACCCTGGAGTAACATTTTATTTGACGTTCTAGGTCACCCAATAATTCATTTTGGTGGGTGAAAAAATTATACTATTATAAGGCAGTAAAAAAAACCGCGCAACAACAACATTCTATCCAGTATAAATTTGATTATTTTGGGGACCCCCAGAGATTTCAAGGTGTGCACACGCCCACCTGCAGAAATAAATTTGGCACACCATTCATATTCTAGTTGTCTTACATTATAAGTATACATTTACGTGATATGAAGTATTTGTAAATAGGCAATTCTGTCAAACGTTTTCTTTGAATTTCAAAAAAAACGGTGCATTATTGCAAAGGCTATATATTATTGCCGAAAAATAATGGTAGTTAAGTGAACCCCATAAATGAAATTTTTTGAGAAAGTGTATCACAAAGTACAGTATGAAATTTGATATTTTTTTGGAATTTAGGCTATGTCTCAATACATTTGTACACACACGCGCGCGCGTAAAAATAGGCAAGGTTATGATAAACATGGCCGAAAGCATGATTATTAATTTTATAAATAAAAAAGCGAGATTAAGATCTAATGCTTAGAAAAATGTCTGAAATACCAAAAATATTTATTCGTGCAATTTTGTTTTAATAACTAGTTGTTAATTCTTATTTTCATATCACCTGAAAATGTGTCATTTAATTACAGTTTAAATAAATAAACATTGGAATAATGCGTATGCAACCTCCGAAAGCGGATTTTTAAGGGATTTGGACCTCCGAAAATAAAGGTCAAAGCATAGAGATGGGTTATTTACATATTTATAAATATACGAGACATTTTTCAAAGTGCATCAAATTCTTTTAAAGATAGTGGATGACCGATTGTGCTGGGGAAAAAATTAAGAATTAATAACTGAAGAAATAAACAATTTTTGGACATTTCCCGCGGTTATTTTGAATGCCTTCGTCCGCTACATGAAGCGTCGCGACTCGATATGATCGTGGTGAATGTGATAATAAATACTTCATATTTGAAGTTGTTTCGAATCGTTTGTCGTTCGTCCCAGTTCAATTCGAGTTAATATTTTTGTACATAAGCGGTTTATATTACCAGTTTTTAAGATGTCTTACAAAGGACAACAAAAGGTTCAGAAGGTTATGGTGCAACCTATAGTATCTTTTTTTACTCGTGTGCAAAGTACAATTGTTGGCGTGCACGTGTGGGAATTGCTGTAGTGGTGGTTATAGCCGGTTTAAAACTATTGTTCTTTAACTATGTCGCGCTAGAATCTTATTTTTAGGTTCCTTCAAAGTGTAAGTATGTTTATTACTAGCCTCTTGAAAGACATTAATACATGGTGCGTTCTAACTGATATTTCTGTATTGCACAGCGAGCGAAAATACAAGTCTGGCTGTATGAAAACGTCAACATGCGGATTGAGGGACTCATTGTGGTACGGTATCTAATTTATTTTAGAAGTAAAAATGGCAAACTATCACGAGTCTGTTACACTGTATTACAATAATTACTTTCGCCTTTTAGGGTTTCGACGAATACATGAACTTGGTACTGGACGAAGCTGAAGAGGTACAAATGAAAACTAAAGCGAGGAAACCCCTTGGTAAGATATGTTGAACATATTATTTGAGCTATCAGAAATGACTGAGGAGTGTCATTTTGTGTATCATAAGCTGCATGAATATCTTCAGTGTTTCTTCCCCGTTTTATATCACATTTGTTTTTATGTATTTTGAATGTAATGCATTTTTTTCTGTTCACAGGGAGGATAATGCTGAAAGGAGACAACATCACTGTTATAATGAATACTCAACCTCCACCAATAGCACAGTAATCCATTTATGCTGTAGTCACTCCTAAATGGACGGTATGAATGTTTGATGTTTTGTACGTAATGTATGCCCCGTTTATGTGTATATAAAAAGAAAGAAATTCGGAGAGAAAAAAATGTCATGCGACGCGTCCATTTATTTTTATAAATAAATATTTTCAAGTTATATTTTTTTTTTTAAAAAAATAGGAATTATAACAAGTATTTTAAGCAAAAATGAAGTAATTTTTTTGATTGTGGATATCTTTTTGGGTCTGGCTTAAGTATAAATGTATGTCGTAACTCGCAGGGATAAGACTTGTTTCAATATTTTTAAAACGTGTACGGCGCAGTTGATGTGCAATAGACCCCAGTGTCGCCATGGGTGTCCTTTTTACGTCTAACTGGGCGATTCTGATTTGACGGGCAATTCTTGTGGCATTTGTCAGATCGACCTGGCAGCAATGATAGCCAAGTGCATAGGCTAAAAAAAGTTACTCAAACTGGATAGCACATAATATTCCTTGAATTTAAAGCCTCTACGATACCAAAAAATCGAACAATAGTTTTACCTCACACCAATTGTATTTTAAACGCTTCATGCGTGCTCATTCCCAGCAAAACCCAACTGTTTTGACGTTAATTTCATGTACTCTTTCTTTCACATTCTACATACCGAGACAAGTACCTGTAGCATATTTGTTGGAATGTTTTTGCATAATTTTTTTGGTCAGTTTTAATTCCATAATCGATATGAAACGATTGAAATCCTCTAGACAATAGCTGATGTCTTAGTCAGACAGCATAAATATATTTTGCAGTTTACATTACATTTTTGCACATACCCTTGAGATTTTGAAGTTGGAAACTTGATGCAAAGTGTACACTATTTATAACGCTAAATGCTGCAAAGAAAGTTGCAATACGATATTTAACTGTATTTTCACTATCTCAATTTAGATTAGAAATGCAGAAGGCTGATATCAGTATTAGTGCATATTTCAGTGGACCATTGGCAAAGTCTTAAGTGCAAAGTTGGAATTCTGCACTGTATAAAGGAAGCATGACTCAATTCACATAGGCTGCGTTGAAACATAATAAATCAGGGCGTTTGCCTTTGACCAATAGATTTTTTTTGCTGAAGCAGCTTGGTGAACGTTTCACAACTATTTTTAAATGGGGTAAATATAATTCCATGTCTATAAATAAAATTTGTTTTCCACGGATGCCGTGGAATAATGTTAGCCAGGTGATGAATAGTACATAAAAATATAATAGAATATCTAGATTAAACATTATTCGAAACAATTTTATCTATTATGTTTTATATACGCAGATTTATTGAGGTCACATAACAATATAACACGTAATAATTACAAAGTAACAAAAATTATACTATATGCAAGAATATATTTCTGAAGTTATTGCTATGTGCAGAAAAGCCCAGAAACAAATATACCATCTGTGAAATGAGCTACATAACAGATCCTTCAAAAAGTTTTGAACATAGGAATATACATCACCGATGTATTTTTCATAGAAAACTAGTGGTTTTCATTTTTATGAATAACCTTGAACCCTGTTAATAAAACTAATGGTTATACAAACGATGTGGAAAGTGCAGAAATTTGAAAAAATAAGTTATATGACAGGCGTTCAACAGTACTTATACAAATTGTTTCTTACTGTTAAAGATCTTTTAAGTTAGATCTTTTCCCATATTGACAATTCTTGTTTATTCAAGATAGTTAAAACTGATAGGAGAGAAACGGTTCAAATACATATGTTGGACACCTCAGTTCTTTTAAATGGACATTTTCTTTATAGAATCTCTGCAATTTACTGTGCAAGTTCCTAGCTTTCGTCATCGTGCCAATATTCCCGCAACACTGCCTGTAGCCATCCTGCAACCAGCACACCAAGCTCCTTACTCGATTCCAGAACAAATGCATGGTCGTAGCCCTGGTCACACAGAATTATGTTACCAGATGGAAATTTTTCTTTCATCGCTTCATAATAGCTCTTGGGGCACCAGTGGTCATTTTGTCCATAGTAAAAAATGAGATCGTCAAGATGGCGGGCGATGTTGGTTGAGTCGGCTTCTTTAACTTGGTACATTTCATCTCGGGCCATCAGCATCCACCTCTTAGCACAGCTTGGATCGAAAATGTTCATGCTGGCACGAAGGGCACAGTCTGCCACTTTTTTGCCCTGAAAATACCATTCGATGATTTTGAATTGAATCCGTTCTGATAAATAAGAGAGGACATGAAGGCAAAACATGGCCAAGAACTGGAAGTAGTTCAGCATAGGTGT
>JAQIXS010000581.1:0-43003 GCA_034700785.1 Rossiulus vilnensis | reverse complement strand
AGCGTTTTTCTGAAACACATGCGAGACGGAATCGGAAAATCATGAAAATCCCAGAACGTTTTACATGGAAGGCCCCTTTGACTAGATTTAGAAGTTTAAAGAATATTAAAAGTTTTGAAATACACTGTAGCTGCGTATGGAAAGAAATGTTAGACACTGCAGAAAAATCCCAAAGCAGAATTGAAGCCTCGAGTAAGCGTCGAACTACGAGAGGAATTTGGGGAGATTTCTTGGACAATTTATGAGAAACTGCCAAACCGTATGCAAATTACGACAATTCTCTGTATGATTCACGCGGTCCGCTGCCCTCCGCGATAATCCAGATTGGGAACTAGACGTGGAAGACAGCAGTGGCCCAAACCAAACTGATCCCATCTGGCAATTTTCTGTCAAATCCATTTAAGCATAATTACGCGCCATTCGAGCAACTTACCCACGCGCTAAGACATTAATTAGGGCCGCGCATCGCCTTTGAGCAACGCTAATGCTGCTGCTATTCCCGCATTAAGGTTAACTTCTGCACCGTGGAGCGTTTATGATTCGAGTGCCATCACTTACCCAGCTCTCTTGAAAACCGTTTTGAACGTTGAAGATGACCCCCAGGACACCTTCATCAATTTGAACGTACGTTTTAATCTCTGCAAAGCAGAACGTATTCCTGAGGCATTGTCCAGCCCTGCGAGGTGTGGATTAATCGATTTGCATGCGCAATTTTCCAGGACTGGACGAAGGGCATCGCGCTGGTGAACAACGTGGTGCTCGGTCGACACTGGAACATCGGACCGCAACACACCTTGTACATTCCTGCACCGTTCCTACAAACTGGTGACAATCTGGTAAATGTCGCACGCATCGTGAAAACACCGATTTTATGCTTAGTGGAGCCCACTCCTCTGAACAATTCGACCTTTCTTTCGCAGGTGTACATCTTTGAGTTGGAAGGGGGTTCTGGAGCAGCCACGTTTCAAGACACACCCATACTCGGTTAATGCTCCAAATGGCAGCTGAGAAACTGAGCTAATGCGACGCAAATGTCGATGAAATGCGTTGCATGTATTTGGAAAACCTTGAAAATAAATATTACTTGGGAAATCATATTCCTCTTTTGCTGGCTCCTTATGTCTAAGCCAAGAGCATGGCAACCATGAAGAAAACTACACATTTTTGCTTCAAATACTTATTATAATTGCAAAATTAGTTGTGATACTTTATACAAAAGATTATATTAAATTAATATTCAAATTTATTAAATGTTTAATAAATAAACATGACATTTAACAAATTAAAATATATAACGGATACCTTAGTGGACCACTATTCTAATTCTAAACTGCGCCAAAAAGTAGGCTATTTAGCAACTATAATCACTAGTGAAACAAAGATAACATAACAAAAGAAATAATAAGAAAATTGCAAAAGCATTCGAGTACCTTTAACAAAAATTGCAGGTGTATAATCAACTGCGTACATTTTATGGTTTTAACATTCCTTTGTTAATCAAAGCACTTATTATCATATTGAGGGACATACCGTAGGCTCACAGGTTTCTCGATGATTTTATTGTCCAGAGCGCAGATACCTTCTGGGTGCTGTAAAAATATTCTAATTACAAATACGTTGAAGCATTATTTTTAGCTCAATAGTTCAATTAACTTAAGGCCGTTCATAAGTTATGTAAACAAAAAGCGCGTAGGTTGATAGATGAAAGAGTGCTTGCTTTAAATAAAACTGAAGTCAACTTCCCGATTTAGGAGAATTCTGGTATAAAGAAAAATCCCTAAACAGCTAGTTTATGGAATGATAACATGTTTAGTTGCTTTAGTTCAAGTTGTTGAAGAGAAGAGAATGGTAGGCCTATTCTTTTTCTTGACTACATTGGTAATGGGTTAGTGTTTATCTTTGTTAACAATGACAGATTAGACTTGATTAATCACTATACGCAATCCTTTATCAACGTTATTCTCTTAGCCATTTAATATGCATGGCATAACAGACACATTTTAATTCTCGGCAATTTTAAATACAATGGGAGTAAATGACAACTGTTGGTTTAAGGATGGCGGGGGTAGTCAAAAAATCGAGTAATTTTTGTTGACCTAATTTATGAACAGCTCCTATATCCAATATTTAAATGAGCAACATTGCACCGTCATACGTCGCTTAAATTTTTCAGAGGATTAAAGCACGGCTACCAGCTTATACCAAAGGCCTTATATATTTATTACATTTTAAATTTATGTACAGGACATTTACAAGTCGTGGTACCATAAAAACAACAGTAAAAAGCTAGCCTACTTTGAGATCTTCTGCATGGCATTAAGATCCGGATAAAGTCAAGATGAGAATTATTGAAGCCATGTTCGGCAGCATTTTCAAGTGGGAAAAAAGAAAACATTGACAGAACAACGACATAAGCAGCAGGTCCTCTTACTAAGCATACTTTTTAAGTCAGTAGTTATTTTACTCATAAAAAAACGGATTTCTCGAAACGTTTTCCACAAACTATCATCGCGAGGTGCACCGTAGTTTTTTTGGGTTTTTTTTTCATAGAATACTTTATTTGTAACAATTTTTATTCATTCATTTCATTCATATATCACATGTTTAACAAGCAAGAAATAGTTTTCTTCAGAGGTGAAACAAGGGAATAAGAAGTATTGCTAATTACAAAATAGAATCTACCATTCCCCAAAAAAACACGGGAACAGTAGGTTCATATACGTTTTCCCTTCTCTCTAGACTACAGAGCTAGCTCTAGCACAACATTTGCCCAAAGAAAACAAAACCCAAAGCCTGTAGGCTCCCGTTAAAACAAAATTGCATGAACCACTTCGATTCGTTGTACTTTTAAAGTACCTCATACTCAACTTTGAAATAGTTTCGCCTCTGAGTACTGCATGAAGGGTCAGCAGAAAACGTTCCAATATCTTGGAAAATTGAAAGCTTACAAAGTACTGAAATGAATTTCCATCTTGAACCACTGTAAATAGAATATTGAAATTTAACATGACATTTATAACTCCTACAGCAATTTAAAAATGCCAAAGGTTAATTACTCTCAGCTTATCTCCGGTGGTGCGAGATTCTTCGAAAACTATGAGATGTGATTTATTGAAGATAAAAACACCGACAAGCGCTTCGATACTCACTACAAGTTACACACAAAAATGTCGCCATTTTCCAGATATTCACGGTTTTGAATTTTTCCAATTTGGTCCACCAATGCTTTGCCATTATGCTAGATTTCAAACTTCCAGCTCTAGTAGAACATGACAGAAAATTATTTCATCATCTCTGTCGCGACCTCACGAGAACACTTTCTGCTGGCCCACAGGTTCGCAGCAGACGTTAGATGGCGCCACCGCGCCATAATCGACTCTCATAAATTTCGGTACATACAATGCATACTCACAAATGGCGGTGCAGGTCCCCCAAAAAGTATGGGATAGTCCTGTCATAGATGGCGCCACGTAACGTCTGCAACCAGCCCGTGGTAGATGTCTTCGAATCTGTCGTAGCTCTCAAGAGCAACCTCTATCTTTCCGATAAAAGATAAAAATAGAAAACTGTACAAGAGAGCTCTCTCACTCTCACACAATATACATTTGACATTTACATATCTTTTTTTAAAACCAAAAAAAGTTGAAGGCGATCATCAAGAATATCTTAAAATCTGCTATCCAGTTTTATATTCCTTCTCCTTTCATTTGAAATCATTTTCCCTCTATTTTGCTGTACATGGGGGTAGGGAGGGCCAAATAAAATAGTTCCATTTACAGAGGTATATACTTCGAAGCATATCATAGCTGCTCTTGGTCTTTTTTCTCCTCATAACTTTGCATGTTTGCTACATTTTTACAGCAGGAAGATCGATCTGAAAATCCGTGAAAATGAAACGTTCAGATATTACACGCCGAACGCGATAAAAGCCCGTTCCGATCATCAAGTTTCTGCAAATGCACAATCCCAGAATTGCATTCAAAACGACATTTCTATACACACATACAAACAAAATTGAACCTTCTCTGAAAACTGCTCATATAAATGCAATTGCCATAGCTTTAAAATGATGAAAGCACAACGCTTAAAGATGAGTGGGGCATGAGTATTTGTCACCATAGAGATGCCCTTGACCTTCGTCAAGGAAGTTGACAATTTTTAATCAGAAACGATTGGATTTGGACAAAACGTGTTCGCATTAAATTTAAAAATCAGCGTTAGATTACATTAATTAATTACAAAAATGGATGACTAGATAACTGCTATGATGCGAAGCCTAAGCTATTTACCAAATAATGTTTATAATGCAGTAGTTAAGCCTAATATTAGACTGATATCCCTTTATTACCTAATTGGTAAGAAAGCTCAATTTAAATGAGAATTTGGATCGCATGTATTTTCATAAGAAATGCTGCACAGAATCGCAACTTGTTTTCTTTTTCCCGGTTCCTGAACGTTATATTGACAGTTTGTAATTAAGCTTAAACAAAATAAAACATTCATAATATCTAAGCAACCAATATCGATGTATCATCATCATTTAACCAATGTCAATCGCATCTAAGGCTGTTTGGCCAGATTTATAGACAACTCGCAACCATAATGATTTTGGAATGTTATCGCACGCTAGCCCACAATAGGAACTGCTAATTGACAATTCCTTCGAAAGTAATATGTGAACGTCCCAAATATTGCAATAGGCAGGATATCCGTTCTTAGCCCTATCTGCAACCATTTAACAAGATGTTTTTTTTTTGCTTTTTACATAGAAGTAAATTGAAAATGGCGGAAAAATTACGCTTGGGTGGAAACGGAACGGAAAAAAGCGTCCACGTTTTTTTTAATTTTTTTTAAAAGTGAGACAGTATTAAATTCCTAAAGTCGGTAGTTGTTTCATCGATGGAAAAAAGAAATTAAACATAACCTCTACTTTTTACGGAACGTCATTTTCCATTGATGAAACAATATTAAGTTACACATATGTTTACATGCACACATTCACTCATTATTTGTAGTCTTTGGTAAATGGGATATTTTGGCAACCAGCAATGGCAGTTATTACACGGTTGATCAATTTCATGAATTAGGTTAACTTTCAGATGCACTGCACCAAACTCCGGTTACTGTTATCGGGAATTAAAATTAGTTTCAATTAGGTGTTTCCTGGGGATGAAAAGGGTCTAAACGCTGGCTAAGTTAGACGGAGTTCGGTAAAATCGTACGCATTTCATAACAAAACTTCTAAGTTATTATAAGATAACGTGCTAACACTAGATTCCTCATCACTATCGCCAGTCCAGCGTTTACTACTACCGCTACCAGAAATTGGGGGTTTCGGTCCCCGTCCTCTCGGAATTCTGGGCTTTTCTTTGAGCAATTGCAATCGCCTGCATGTTGTGAAAACATTAGTCGAAGAAACAATTTTTAGCAAAAACTGGAAAAAGATAAATTTGGAACTCGACGCAGAATGGAACTAGCTGTGAACTGCAATGGAATGAATTTAGAAGATTTATGGAAAAGAATAACGTCAAATGGTGGTGCTGCTTAACAGCACATAAAACCAATCGCGACTGCAGGTACAAATTTTGACTGGCGACATTCAACATGCCGCCCAATAAATAAATTTACAATTAAAAATATTACATTTTGCTTCAAAACGAGATAAATAAACTCAATAAAAATAAAAGAATTGCAATATTTGCGCTCGCTAAGCAGTCGAAATCACGACCAAATTTTGTCTCTCGAAATCATTCCTTTCGGAAAAACAAATAAGAAACTAATTTGTCACTTCTTTACCTTATGATGATAGATTTCGAATTTTAATAGACATTTCCTCAAGCTCAAATAAATACTTTATTTCGACTGCCCCGTCTGCTCGTACGCATTAATTAAGCATGATTTCATAAAAACATATTGCAAAAAAATTAACAGTTCACCGTTGTGACCTGTAAGTTTCTTTTAGAGACCGTGTTTGCTTCCGAATGACCAACGGCCTGTTTTTTTTCTAAACAGATATAAAACAAGCATTAGCCAATTTCGTATTTTGGCGAAAACGAGTGTAAAATCGAATTGCACATGATTGGAGGCTATTTTGTTGCACATCACACATTCGTGCAACACCATTCACACAAAACAATTGTCATCAAATTCAGTAAAAAAAACTTAATAGGATCAACCGACGAACGGCAGTCGAGCAGATTGAGTTACACGCCGGCTGCGGTTGATCAGTTGATCCGAATATATAACCAACAAATAACAGAATTAAAAAAGATCACATTAACAATAGCTTCAGTCGTGGGGAGTTTTCATTTTACGGATGCCTGGGTGATTTCGTAGAATGAAGAGAAAAAATTATGAAAAAAGGACATTTTTCACGGCATTGTTCACAGAATATGAAAACTGTACATTAGTGAAAGGATGCCAGTCATTACGGGTCTTCCTCTGAAAAGCACACCCGCTCCTTTTACGCCTCACAATCCAAAGGAAATTGCATATCCTGAAAAAGGGGTTCTCCCTACAGCGAGTAATGTCTGACAAAATGGCCGCCTTAGTATGGCGTTTTTAAAAGTACGATTGCGGTAGATTTACATGTTTTAGAATGCAGTCGAAACCGGTCTCTATGTCAAATTTCACTAATAGCAAAAATCGGTGGCGACTGTAAGTTTACATCTTTACAATAAATCTGCATCGGGTATGAAGTGGTTACACTGGTCTAGTGGTGATTTGTAGGGAAGGTGTATCGTGTCGTTTTAAGAAAGCTTTTTAGATTTTCAGCATCATCCCAACCTTCGCGCTATTTCCGTTTTGTTTAACGGCGTTTATGGCGTACCACATAAATGAGTGGTGACATCCATGAAACTTTAGCACAGGTGACAGGGCTGTCATTAGGTGATACTTTTTTAAGATATCAGTTTTCGTTGGGTGGCGGCATCTTTCGAAAGTGATATAAAGTTTTAAAAATATCAGATTTAGTTACTTCTTACTCTATTTTGGAAACGTGACATGAAAGCTGAATAGCTCTTGTACAAGTTATTTTAGCATGTTTAACTCCTACTTTCCAAGTGTTGTTATTAACAGTTATTAATTAACATCACTGATATGCTTTAGACATGCATTTAAAAAGGAAACATGTCAATTTGTGACAAGTGACATTTTTTTTAGAGATATATCTTAAACATGTCAGTGAGGTAAATTATCAGTCTCTATGTACATGTACGTAAAACACGTGTTTTACCATGCTGACAGCTGGATTTTTTTTCGAGTGGGTAAAAATTAAACAACGATAGGGAAAAAAACTGCTTTTAACCTACGCTATGCAGAGGGCCTTGCGTAAGATTCAAGTGTTGAACTAAGCGTTACAGCATCCTATCAAAAATTGACCATGCAACTGCACAAGGTTGGGATGGATGCGTTCTCTACACAAAGTTGTCCCCCCTAATCGCCGCAAGATCAGTGTTTAGCTAGGTTTGTGAGTTGCACCAACCCAGTTGTGCAACTTAGCGTAAATCGGTGTGAGCAATTTGCTAGAAATAAAAACATGAGAACAAAAAAGCGGAGAAACTGAAACGTGTGGACGTTGAACGGGCCCCCGCATTGCGTTTTCCTCTTCCTCAGAGAATGCACCGCGGCGCATCCGTTCTACTGGCACGCGAGCTGCTAATGCACTGTCCTGGGTACACTAGCGTTGGATTTGACTTCTTTTTTCGTTTGATTTTATTTAGATTTTATGCAAAACGGAGAAAGAGAAGGTTTTGTTTGTTTTCGGAGAACAACGAAAAAAGTGATATGGCTGACTTAATAATGGAAAGGAATAGGTGGCGCCACCTCGACCCCCTCCGTCCACGGTGACGTAGTTGAGCTCATCGTCGATCGCCGGGGGCGCCGCGGATGAATTTCGAAACGGATGAAAAATGGCGGTTTGTGGATGAACGCGAGTCACGTGCGTCTTGCGCGTCGTCACTTCCTCTTCCGCCAGAGAGAGAGATAGAGGACCGGGTGGGGTCTCGTAAAAATTTGTACTATGTCAGTGACCTGAATGAATGAACAGCGCGGATTCTTTGGCCTAATTAAGTATTAATCAATCGAGTGTTGCGCACGTTGATCATTTTTCTTCAGCGACTTGGATTTCTATTTTCGCGCGCACGTTGCTTCACTTTGGGGAATTTTAAAAAGCGCGATCGCGACGTGACCGGAAGTCATCTCCATCCATCTTGTCACATTTGTACACGCGCGCACACAGCGCGCCACTGCTCAGCACCGTCTAACGGGAGCGCCGTAAACGCCCGGATGATACAGATATTCAAAAGCTGTTTAGAACTGGGCCATGGTCACATGATCGATTTTACCTCAATTTGATTAACTGATATGGAGCGGAAATTAAGAGACCAAAATCAAAAAATCAAATAAAGAAAGTGAATAATGTGACATTGGTTTACATTTCCTGCATGGCTTAACTGCATCGTATCCTTAATTACAAACCACTGTGTCCACCAGCACAAATTTCGTTGAACTTTGGTACATGATGCATAAGGTGCGCGTTATAGAACTTTAACTAAGCTATTAACAATTATCCCAAAAATGCAGTCTGCTTTCTCATTCTAGGACATTTACAACTTACAAGCGCCACTAAGTGGAGCCTTAAATTGTAATACTTATTGTGTTCATATAAAATTAGGACTGATCCACGCTTTCAGTTCTTCACATATTGAAACAATTAATGTTTTTCTCAGAAAAGTTTTGAATCAGTCTAATCCTTGTTTCGAGTATTAATTTTGCTTACGAAAAGATATCCAATTTCTGAAGTTCCGTAAACAAAACAACTTGCTTACCTTTGGATCAAAAACAGGCGTGATGTCACACTTTCAACTGCATATTTCGCTGCTTTGGATTATTCCCCCAAATAACTGAGCTGAGCAACATAAGGACTCCAGCCTCCTAAAGGCGGGCTGGGCGCACACAAGATTTTTTTCGTTCATCACGTGACGAAGCGCCTCCAATGCGATGCACATAACACGCAGCCTGCAAAGTGTCAGTATTCACGTTAAACCAGGCCGAAAAAGATACCTCGCACAGGAAGCATTTGGTCACATGATCAAAGAGAAATCGTATAGCGGACCTTTCACGATCAATTCTAAAGATACCATCAGTTATGACACTACGAACACTCATTACGCCATCATTCCTTGTTAGCCGTACACGACCATGCTAAATTCTCATCATTACTAGCAAACATTCTACTTTCCACGATTAGTAATGGCAGTCTCATTATGTAATGTAATCGTGTAAGGTAAACTGAAATGGAATGTTTGCCAGTAATGATGGGAATCTAACATGATCGAGTACGACTGGCAAGCAATGATGGAGGAATGATAGTTGGTAATACCATGAGATAGCAATACCCAACTTTCATTGTCAGTCGTGCACGATCATGTTAAATTCACATCATTACTGACAAACATTGCATGTCATTCTCAGAAAGCGATGACGTAAGTAATGATCATGTAATATCTGCTCGTGTGCGCCAGTCCTCGGAGCTCTACGCACGCAAGAGCACCAACACCAAAGGTCATCAAAACGATTGTGGACAAAAGGCAGCATCTTGCGATGCAGTCTTTCAAATCTATCTACATGTAGCTACGGCGCTCCGCCAGACGATCCCGAGCAGCGGTCAGCACTCGCTCTCCATGAGCTCTTCGGCGGAGCGGCGCCGCTCGCGCTGCCTGCGGCGGAACTGGTGGAACTCCTCCTTGAGCGCGGGGATCCTCCTCTCGATCTCCACGTCGTCGTATTTGCTCACCGGCTGCGGGCAGAAGCCGGCGTAGAGCTCGGTGTCGCTGCCGGCCGGCCGCCTGGGCTCGGTGTCGAACTCGTAGTTCTCGTCCGTGGACACGTTCAGGGGGGGCAAGGTGGGCGCCCGCGCGCCCTGGTGGGGCGAGGGCTGCGACTGCGACGTATTGCGGCTGGCAAAGCCGCTGCTGCTGCTCCTGCTCGTGGGCGAGTATTCCAGGTCGCCCTGCGAAGCCGCCTTGCTTCCCCGGCCGCTGCTGCCCGTGCCAGCGCTGGTGACGCTCACGCGGCTGTTGGGCGCAGCCACGCCGAGCGCCCGGAATGCCTCGTCGCTGGTCACAGTAGAGTCGCCCTCGGCGGCCGCGTCCGGAGTCGCTCGCCTGGCGGGGGCGATGCGGGGCGGGTCCGGCGCGGCCCCTCGAAAGGGCCGGGAGGCCCCTCGGCGCACTTGCCCTATTGCCTCCTGCAGCCGGTCCCTGGTGTAGGCCACCGGGCGGCCTTCGCTGCCGCTCCCCGAGCCCTCGCTTTCTCCGCGAGCAGGCGAGGGAGGCACGCGGGCAACGCGACTCGCTCTTGGGGGGCTGCTGGTGGCCAGCGGTCGGTGTTCGTCCTGGGCCTGAATACGCTGGTAGGCGTCCCGCTGCCGCTGCGGCATCTCGCGCCACTCGATGTCGGGCACCAGCGGCGGTAGCGGAGCCTCATTGGCGACGGCTCTCTTGGGCGGAAAGGCTTCGGGAGAGGGCCAGGCGACCGGCACGGGCCTGGGTCGCGGGTAGTCGTAGTAGCCCTCGGGAGGCCTCCGCTCCAGGTGCTCGTGCAGCGTGCGCAGCGAGGGAAGCTCGAAGGAGGGGGAGAAGACGCTGGGGGTGAAGCGGCTGGAGACGGTGGTGGGGAAGGAGCGCTCGGCGGAGGAGGGCTGCAGCACCGAGCTGATGTCCTCGACCGGGAAGGCCCTCACGTGGGCGATGGGTCCGGGGCTGCTGGTGCGGAAGCGGGGGTCGCGCGGGGAGTAGATGGTGTGGATGGTGGGCGAGGGGCTATCCCTTCTGCGGACGTCTCTCGGCTGCTGGCCGGGAGAGTGCGGTGGGGAAAGGTGATGAGGATGAGGAGCCCATGGATGGTGTTGGAAGCTAACCTGCCTGGACGGAATGGGCTTGTAGCGGGAGACGAAGCCCTCCTCGTCCGCATCGTACAACCGGAACCTGCCGTCCGCGGTGCGGCTGATGTAGCCGGCGGGCTGGGAGTACTCGATCTTCACCTGGTACCTGACCGACTTGGGAAAGTGGCGTTGCGGCTCCATGGGAGCCATGTCAGCGGTGCTCGTCGTCGTCGCTGCTGCTGATGGCAGCGGCTGCGGGCCCCAGCTGCTCTGCGACTCTTCCACGTAGGAGCGCCAGGGGTCGCCGTGCAACCCCAGGGCCAAGCGGGTGATGCGAGTCATTTTGCGACGCAGGGCACTTATGTTTAGACCTGATACTCGGCTTTCCGTAAATCTTCACGGTCGAAAGGTGCGGGAAGAGGACGCCAGAGGGGGCGGTGGAAGGGAAGAGACACGAAAGACGCCGAGGGGTAAGGGAAAATGGGCCGGGGTGGAAAGCCAATCGGAATTATTAGTAAATGATCGACACACGAGTAACAATACAAACACTGCAAAAGCCTTGAATATCGTCGGACATCCTGTCCTGTGTGCATTTTGGGATCGGGTGCTGGCATGGCATGCGAGGGTTCTGGACTTCGAAATTGGGAAAGTGAATTTAGGGCTGAGCCCAATGGATGACCACCATGCAGGCCTACCTATTATACATGTTATTGCTAAATTTGGTTTTCGAAGCGTAGAATTTGTTGTCCAGTAAGGTTTCCGTTATGTTTTATGATTTCGAAATGCTCCGTTTATTTGTTGTAATTAAATAAATTTGATTAAAACAAAAATAAAAAACGTTACACGACCTCCGGAAAAAGTTCTTCCCTGCAATGCAGCCTTGCATTGCGTGTTGTTGCACATCTGTGGTTTTCCAATTTATTATATTTTAACGTGGCTTTTTAAAATAATAAAAAATAAGACCCTAGTGGACGATCATTTCTACACGGGAAAACAAATGAATCAATTATAACAAAGTATTTTAAGCAAAACTGTGAAAATAATTTTTTTTGCATGGTGGACATTCTTTTGGGTCGACCTTAAGTGACATTGCTGGGCATGTTACCGATTAGCACCCAATTAGCCAAGAAATTACCCATTAACTTGTTTAGATTGTGATGACAATTAAAGAGGATTGGAAGGGTCTAATTGTGACGCGCTTTTTACCGGTAGGTCCATCTGTGACATCTTCGTCCATCTTCGAGTGGTTGTGATACGTTAAACCAATTTGAATTCGAAACAAATATCTTTAGAGACATTATTAAGGTCTTACTACGTTTGAGAAGTGCTCTCAGACCAGAACATGAAGGCAGATCAAGGATCGAAATGGCCATGTTCTACATTTATTTGCAGTCACAGATGGACGCCGTGTGGAAAAGCGGTCTGCAATTAATTATGCCAAAGTGGTTAAGCGAAAGCCGTTTAGTAACATCACAAGGAACTCCCAAAAGCAAGGACGGGCGATATATTCAAAACTAAATGTGAGTGAATGAAATATCAGAACTTCTGGAATAGGACTAACTTGAACGTGTTAGACATGATTAGAGATGTTATGAGAGTGAAAGAAAATAATGGGTTAGTCACCTTCTCCCTCCGGCTTCCTGCGTGCGGGAAACATAAGCGCACGAAGGGGGCGGAGTGGGGGGGAAGGGAAGGGGAAAAAGAAAGAAAAGCACCAAATATTAGTTTCCCACAAATGATAGAAAACAAAAAATACAATGAAAAACGACACGTATTTGAAACTTAAAAGTAGAAAACACAACCTATGTCACAAACAAGATGCGTTCATATCCTAATCGCTACTAACTATCAGCGAATTTCTTATCTACTGTATACTGTTTAACATCTTGCAACCAAATAACTATCACCAAAACATCAACACAAAAATGAAGGGAACCGATGTAATCGTTCTAATTTATCTAAAGTATATGAAAGAAACGTCCCTAATTTTCATTTCGTTTACATTTGCATTTCATAAGGGGTTGAACTTCTCTCGGGGAAACCCCTTAACTCCTAGCCCTCTAAGGATATAGCCATTTTAAAATTGAAGTTAAAAAATTTGGAAGCATTAAAATGTTCTACATGCAACGTCTGTGGCGACTTGCGACATCCGTTTTACACATTAAGCTTATAGCAGTTATGGATACCCCTACTAAAAAATCGATTCATGATCGCTAAGTAGAAGCAAAATTCGCTGAAGTTAACATTTACAGAGAAGCTACCAACAAATTAAAAAAACATTAGAAAGGGCATTCAACGACTATTTATTTCTGGAAGAAATAGATGAAAAACAGGAAGCTAAATAAGAGTTCAAGAATGCACACATCGAGCCCGAATAATAAAAATACCCACCCTGACAAGGCATGCGACAGATATGAACACAAATGCACGAAATTGGCAGAAGTCGCCCTTAGAAGAGTCATTCTCGAAATGCTTCCCAGTCGTTTTTGTGTTGAGAAATGACCCAAATGCAACAGCGATACAACATACGAAGAGTGTACCTTGATAGATAGAAATGCGAAACTTACTTTCTAAGGGGCACTGGGCTACCTGTTGCTGGTCCATGTCCTCCGTTTCGCACATCTGTTACACGGCAGGCAACCATGCTATATGCTAATCAGCATTGAAAAATGAAACAAAGATCGAGGGCATCGATCAGAAAATTACTAGCGTCGAGATCAACCAGCCTTACTTCACGTCAAATGAGCGCTCGCCAAAATATACCGTAATTTCTTTTGTTAATCTGAACCAGATATGAATACCATTAACGCTATTGTAGAATCTGGTGGCGCCAGATCTATCCAATATTCGAAATGAAATAGTCCGCTTACCTGATTTCCCACCAAAAAAATATTAGTAGTCGGAAGCATTGGCGTTTAAGCAGTTTGGCAAGAACACCTTAAAATCTTTAGAATTTCAGTAAGAATTTGGATCAGAGCACGAGCTAAGAATCATTTGAAGTCCATGGAATATATAGTTAATTAGAAAAAAATAAGAATTGGTGCTTAATTGCTTGACGCCAGCTATTCGTCGAGTGTAGCATAAACTCAGGTTTTATCATATTCCACCACAGAATAACATAACCAGCTCAGCTTTACTATTATGTAAATTTATATTTGCAATTACTTGTTTGGTTTGCGAAATAGTTTTCCAGTCTGAGGCATTCGTTGTATCACCTCTTTGAATTGCATATATCAAATTCAAATAAGTAGCAACAAACAATAATTGCAAATGCATTGATCAGTAGAATCGTGTGAGACTGAAATATAAAATACCAGATACTTTTGCAAGCATAGGTGAGGTACGAAAAGGTGATTTTAATTGATCAGAAGCCACACGTCTTGTGTAAACACGTGAAAATGTTAAGAAAGAATGAAACGGACAACACAAAAGAGTACCAATACCAGAGAGAGTATCCCAATAAAATACAAAACAACAGAGTACAAAAACCACAAAAAGTATAACATGCGGAAAGCAAGCAAAATTTAATAAGACTTAACTAATTAAATAAAACGATTAGTGAATCATTAGTGAGCAAAAATTCGCTATGCATGATACTAGAGGCATGGTGTTAAGAAAATGCAAACAAAATCCACTCAACACGATTGTGCTAAAATATTGGTTCATGCAAATCAATTATTACAAATTAGATACCGGTACGTACAAACAAAACCGCTAATCCAAAGGCAAGCAAAACATGAATATAAAATAATAAATGGGAGCAACATGGTATGGAAGGAGAAGGTAGAGACTGATTAAGGGACATGCAAATTTTTCTGTTTAAAGATTCACCAATGGACAAGATGAATTAATCAGGACACAAGCTTCAAAACACGTGGCTAGACGTGTGTAAAATGTGATAAACTTCTGCTCAGGAGAAGTTTTTGCTGTTTTATGAATTAGACGCTCTGCTCATCAATTTATAGACAAATTCTGAGACAATGCTAGACAAAATGAACTTCAGAATTTCAAACAAAACGTGATATAATAGTTAATCTTTTCTTGAAAGCAAATTAAATAAAATATTAAATAGATTATTATAAATACCATTGCAGACTAATGGCTGAATAAACATAAAAAAAAAGAAAAAATGAGCTTCTCTTGGCAACAGGTGATACCTGTTTTATGCTAATTCTTAATTTCTCCTTTTATTTGTTCAGACCTTCCAATGTGGCACGCGATGCGTTTACCCCCTGCCTATTCAGCGAAACCCAATTGCAAACTAATATACTTAAATGTGAGTGATATACCTCTTTCCTGGCGACGCCGTTTGCGTTTGTTGCATATTTTAACTGCACAAATGGAAAGGATGATGGCCACTATGAAGAACAGAATGCCTCCAACTACTCCCGCGGTGATGGCCTTGTCCTTAAAACGAGCTGCGCAAGACACGTGATATTAACACACAGACATTGTACTTTAACAGGGTGAATACAGGTATTATAAAATAAAAGAATTTTAAAGGACATAAAATTGCCATGAAGTTTAGCATGTTTGTTTCAAATAAGCGTTATCAATTGCAAACCACTATTTAACTTTCTGTACTTTTTATGCTAGCAAGTTGCAGTAAGCATGAACCAAACATTTTTTTATGTAGTTGAATATACCGGGAATGCAATTCTCAGCGTTTGGCATATGACAACTTATTTTTAAACAAAAAACCACTTAAATGAGTGAGGCTAATGTAAATTTAATCATTTGTATAAAAATTACGTTTAAAGCAGAGCCAAAAGCATGGCTACCGTGCAGATTACAATTGCTAAATTTATGTTACTCGATGTAGAATTAGTCGTCCACCATGGTTTATCTTAGGTTTATAATTTCAAAATGGCCCGTTTGTTTAAATAAAAATTAAAACAACCAGCGATAAACAGGGCTTCCCTGCATGGCATTTATTTTTGTTTCAATTTCTTAAATTAGTTATAACTAAACGGGATATTTTGAAATTGTAAACCCAAGCTGAAGCCCTAGTGGGCGACTAATTCTACATTAGGAAAAATAAAGTTAGCAATTATAATAAGTTTTTAAAGTAAAAATGCACGAGTAATTATGATGAGTAAAGCATGGTGGGCATGCTTTTATCGCATTTTTTAAATGATCCTAATGTTAATCCATGACTTAAACGACCTGTAGACCCCTTGCGTAGCAGTGTATTGTTCTTCAGAGTACTACTCACCAGGCACGACGAATTTAATTATTTCTGAGGGAACGCTATGCGCCGTTGGAGTGCGGGACATCACCCTGAAGTGATACGTTTTGCCACCCAGCGGATTTTTCACTGCAGAACAAACAAGAACAGTTAAATATCCTAAAATTATGGGTGGATCCAAGAAATTTGCGAGCAATGTGGAAGAGTTCCTTCTTCTCGCTAAGATCCACCACGACAGGCTACTTACGCAAATAAGACAAGGATTTGATTGGCCCATCCAACTGCGACCACATGTTGTCCTCCACGCGGTGCTCCAGAGTGTAATACGCAGGCGGGACCGCAGAATCAAGCGGCGCAAGCCACGAGATCCTGATGCCGTCGCTGACCTCACTTACGGTCAAGTTGCGAGGCGGGTTCGGTTTGGGTCCTAAACACGAGAGAACGTCTCTAAAAACGAGTCTTCGCCAAACAGCGATAGACAAGTAGAGACAAGGCCCTAAAACGTTGGGCAGCGACGAAACGACATTGTGTGTACGAAAGGAAAGAAAGCGAAAGTGATGCAAAAAGAAAAGGAGAAAACGAGACGATGGAAGGGGATGGTAAAACAATGGATGTGCGAAATGGTGGGTACTGTTGTCATCTGAGACGCGCAAATCGTCCAAGTGCCAGTTCAGTTAGCGATGGGGGCAAATCTCGCGGCCTAACACCATGTTCTGGGGAAGCACCAAGAGCCCGCCCTAACATCTGAAGCTAAGCGAACAGCGGCCCGCAGAAAATTCATTCGGCAAAGAGTTCAATGGAATCAAAGGCAAAAAAATGCTGAGACGTTCTCTGCTGAGAAATCGACTTACCAGTATCTTTCCTCTCTGAGAAAGCACGGCAAAACAAAAAGAAAAACAGTAAGTGAGACCACGATCAAAGACAAGTGTTTGTAAAAAAAAGGAACACCACATCCACAAAGACAAAGCTGAACGTTTAACCAAAAATAAAATAATAACAAATAATACTGAAATGAAAATAATAATCAAACTAAAAGTAAATTCAAAGATGATAAATGATGCTGACTGATCAATACGGGGAATGGGGAGGAATCTATGCGGGTCATTTTAAGGATATGCGACATGAACGGCGTGTTATTAGTGTTGAAGTTTTAAAGGGATCCAATAATATCATCATTTGATAGCTAGGCTCGTTTCAGAACAAAAAGTTTCTGAAAACGGAATATCGAATCATCAATAGCGAAAAAAATGTTGACGTATTCACGCGTGGATCATGCAAAAAAAGGTAAAGATGTCACTAAGATGTACCCATTCTGACCCTGTTCATCAAGCATCGTGTAGCATCACAAATGCTACTCAACAGTGATACTCGTGGAAGTACTTTGGATACCATAAATATATTTGAGGTAATATAGAACGAGTGCCCAAAATTAGCTTATGGAAATGCTTGGTATGTATTGACAACTAGTGCAAAAAACATACGAATAGTGTGATGGTGATAACAGATGATAAGTAGCATACATTGTAGCATGTTAAGTTTTGGTCAAGCAAAACAATCTTCACATTCCCAAAGTCAACTGGAACCCAACAGTAGCCAAGTCATTAAAACATCCTTGATGCATAAATTTTGGGTTGATATGTCACGCTCACAATGGAGTTGCACAGACAACACTAGTCATGATCCATAACTCGTAGCCACTAGCACTCACTGTTAATCTTGAGAAAGCCGACAAATCGATCTTGCTTTTCACTGACAATCTGACATCTTTGAAAAAAGTTCGTCATGTCTGGACATCATGCCATCATGAAAATGGAAATCCCATCATTAAAGTATATATATTTTAGTACGCGTAATTAACAAAGAATTTAGTTTTGGAAAGAGATCAAAACTTTAAATTTCACAAAAGTCATTATGTTAAATCATATTTCGCTTTTTTATTTTTCTAACTACATGTACTTGTTTAGGAATTGATCTAGATGGTATTAATTGTGCAGGACGATTCAGCATTAGTTTTCTAATAATTGCATTCCAAATCGATTTGTGCAATCACGGAGGTTGGGATGTCCTCGTTGAGTTTAGGAAGATGTGGCTAGTCCTGAACGATTGAAAGTCTCGCGAGTGACCTGCCTACCCTGACCCTCAAAAAACAGTAAAAAAAAAAACACGGGAGAAAAACCATCTGAAGTTCCGGTTCAACTTCTGATGGTGTCGAAACGGAGGAAACCTCTACTGGTAAGGAAGGCGCAATGAGCCAGGATGATGGTGAGCAAACCAACAAAAAAACTTAACGAGATACACTAAAATTGTACGTGAACCTGAATTCGGCAAAATACAGCGAGGCTAAGGTTCGGCTCAAACAGCATGCTGGACACGAAAAAGCAGGCAGGTACAGGTGCGCCCCCTATCCTGTCCGGGCAACTCTGGAAACCCCTCGTGCATGCCTTCCGTGGTTCTTGCAAGGCAGAGGTGGATAGGGGAGCATGGAGGGCGTACGTGCACAATCACATGACTCACCAGGCACTGTTATCTGCACCACCTCACTAGGAACACTGGTAGCCACTAGGGTGCGCGCAATTACGCGGAAGAAGTACGTCATCCCTGGTGAGGGATTGGTGACTACAAAATCAATGGACACATCAGTTGCCAGTTCAAGAGTGCAAACTAAAGACAGTTAACAGGCGGCATTTACAATGCCAAGGTGCCCTAACCTATTAAAGGAGCAAGTCTAGAACAGAGAAAGAGTGCAACATTTTTGGAAGCGCTCGGAAAAGCACGACAACGAAAAGGCATTTAAAATGCCATTTTTGCTGAGCGTTTTTTACATTTCCCCACCGAAAATTCTGCGTTAAAGTGCTTTAAAACACCTTTCAAAGATCCACGATTATTACTAGGGCTATCACATTGGAAAACCTGTAATTGCTGTAATCAACATATGTTATTATGTAATATCACTAAAGAAGTATTTAGTTTCAACTAGATAATCTAAATCTTAGGCTCTTAACTACAACTCAGGGGCAAAAAATATAGCTAATTACGTTCATATAGTTCATAGTGTGTGAATATGCATTGGGCTGCCTATATGTTGCGCTCTTACGGTGTCCATGCCTTTGAACCTGCTCATCATCGACACTTTGAGCTATTACAATGAAAAACAAATGCCGAAAAATATTTCTGACGTTCTTATTCCAAGATATTGTCGTAATTATCGATGGCCTTGCGGTTACCGTATCATATACCATTTTATCAAGGGATTCCTACTGAGTGTTTTAATACAATAGCACATAACAAAGAAACCGTTTTATCAAAGTTTTCGAAATCACATATAATTGTAAAAACATTTTAGAACACTATGCAATCTATATGTTTTATTGAGTAGAGGTATCTTCGAATAAGTCTGCAATTAGTGTAAATACATGACAATATGTTTCCTGAACAATACAGCACTTTTATACAAGCATTTTGAATTTTTTTCTTATGATTAGTATAAACCTATTATAATCCAACGGTAAATCAAACAACTGCTAATCATATACTAGCTGTGTTAATTATTAAACGCTCGTGATCAAGCAAAAACGCATTTTGGTATTTATATCTTTAATTTGTACGTTCTATATTTGTTAGTAGTGATGGACAGACGGAAATAAATATTGTCTAATTTTCGCTTAACCCTCACATATTTAAGACGCTTGGCACGTTTATTATAACTGTAGTGTAATAAATATAAATTCAAATCTTGGAGGTTATCTTACTGAGTTCCAAAGTTTTGAGAAACAATTTTTGTAAATATACAGAATATCCTTTTCACCTATCTATACGAAAACAGTTCTAATCCAATATATTGTGCATTTACCTGCAAATATACATGTACACTAATACCAACCATATCAGCTGGATTTTACTAAATTTGTAAATAACTGAACAAATACATTGTAGGTTTAAATTTGGCAAGGTTTTTTATTGATTTCACATTGCTTTAGTGTCAATTTTAAATGACTAAACTTAAAAATATAATTAAAAGTTATTAAAATGCGATTCTAATGCATTGCAAGAGTTTCGTGTATTTTTCATAAATATTGTTTTTGCTTTAATCAGAAGATAACAAGAATTTGGCCACATTGTAAGTTCTTTAGCTAATCGATTGTAGTATACTAAGCTAGAGTGGGTTATATTCGTTATTCTCCCACAACGTATATGAAGAGATAATTGATTAGGGAAGATGCATTCGTTTACTTACACACATAGGAATGATTTGGGGCTTGAACTAAGGCACTGAGAGCACTCCAATTGATGGAAGCCTCTCCCTTCTTGATTTCCAATAGGTAGAAATTAACTTCCACCCCTGTCGACTTGATGGGCGGCAGCCACGACACTTTCAAGCCCTCCCCAGCCACGGCGACGGTCAGGTTACGAGGTGCACCCAGTCCATAGCCAAGGATTGCCCCTGGGAGAGAGGGGGTAGCTACGTACGCTCAGCATCTTATTCAACATATTTTTCTACAGTGGGGTAAGACGCTAGTGGGACAATTCTAGAACCATTGCAACCAATTCCACTTATTTACAACTATTACAAGTACTCCCGATGGACAGAATGGCAGACACTTGCACACATCATGCACAAAGCATACAATATGCACAATAATCTAATGCTATAACAGCACAAAAATTCAAAACAATTCAATTAACTGACTTATTTGGATGAGCTTGAATTATTATTCATTGAAAATATTTTACCATGGTTTGCTTTGCTACAAAACAAAAGTTACGGTGTAACTTTATTGCACGGTACCACTGGTTTTACATTTTAATCTGCCATTCGGCATTAAAATGCAGTTTCTAAAGGCAGTCCAAAAGATGGATAGAAGACAAAGAGTTTAATTGTATATAACTGAACTTGTAACTGGACCGATTTTACGTGCATTTGTTAGATAACGAATTATTACAAAAGTTATTGATAGGTTAAAATGCCAAACTTATCTATTTAACTGAAAATGTGGATCATGTTTGTAAATGCATGCATATAAATAAAAATAACAAATAGTAGCGACTGCTAGATCTACAAAATAGAAAAAAAAGTAAATTTAAATTTCTTGAACGAATAAAGCGTCTACAGATATAATATCTAGGACAGAAAAACATTTAACTTATCAAATAATTTTGAAAATTTCAGGTACACGCGATTTGATAATTTTAAAGTAAACTATGACAGCCTAAACAATTGCTATAGTCAAAACGAACGTTTGATGAGGATATAGTGTAGATAAAATCTACATGTATGGCAGTTAGATAATAAAGTAAGTTACGTCTATTTCTAAAGATTGTAATTTTTTAATATTTTAACGTTGTCAAGTCTCTTCTGACTTACGCGTTTTTAATATGGCGTAAAGGAAGACATCTCTTGGTTGACACTAAGTTTTGACCCATATTTTGAGCTCATTTGAGCTACAATTGTATGAAATTCAGAGCATTAAACTCATCATGCTAGGATTACAATGTTGCTTAGCTGCATAATGAAACTGAGATGAATTCAATAATAGGCCCATTCATGTTTGATATATACAATGTATACTACAGCGAATGAATTTTAACAGAGCATGTTACCATTGTTAAAACATTTAAATTGAAGATGTTTTTCCTATCAGTCTAACTAATTAATATACGCACACTTTATGAATACCATTCAGTCCCCCAAGCATTCAAGCACTGAAACTTGCCAAGAATTATACAAATGCTATAAAACATTTGCTCCAGATTCCATTGGGACGCTATATTTGGAAAAAGGAGTACTACAAGTGGACCAGTGAGGGGCAGAATTCAACCGTTTAAGAAAACATGTAAGAAGAAATAAAGGAAATAATAACAAATAAAAATGCGCAGGCAAACCGAATCAGCACAACGAATAAATAGCAGCAATTAGAGGATCTATAATGCTCATCAAACAATTGTCTAATACCTATAGCCAATCCAGAATACAATGGTTGAATATTAGAAGTCATTATGGGTAAAAAGGGGTTGAAGATGGAATTGTCAAATAATTAAGATAAACACACATTAATCAGTACGTAAATAGCCTATCCTTATTAATTTTAAGCAGGTCGAACAAATTACATTCAAAACATTAATTAAATATCAAAAAAACAAATAAGCATTTCGCTTCGTTTTATGCACACATTTACCCATCACTGCAAATTTTCATTAATTTCTATTCATTCAGATAACTTTGTGAAGAAGTATTGCTGAGTGTTTCCCCAATCATCTGTCGAAATCTTGGTAATATCTTTACCATAAGTTAACATTATTCACTGACTCACGTTTTAAGACTCGCATGACCAAAATAGTATGTCGGTCAAGAAAAACTGGACTGGCACTTGTTACGATATTGTGTGATTAATTTTATCGCGCGCTAACTTTAAATTTCCCACTTACAGTGAAACCATGAGAATAATATTGAGTTAGAAATTAGAGCCCTGTGCTCCGGGCTACCATTGAAACACATTCATCATTCGCAAATTGCATCTTAGTTACTAGAAATGTGAAATTCGTTATGCTCAAATAAATATGCCAAAGTCATGGTCAACAAATAAAAACAAATGGAGTGTTGGAACACTTCGTCCATCCATTCATGTTACTAACAGAATGCAGATATGATGATGATAACATTCCGAAGGATGAACAAATAAAAACGATTAAGGAATTCTTAACTTAAAATGTAAACTAAGAGTGCATTTATTTGTGTAAACTAAAGTGAATTTATCTTAGTACGAATTAAATTAAAACAGTGGCAATCAACATTTCTGACAGCAACATTTGTAAATATATATTCGCGGAGTTTCGTTTACATGTGATTAAAAATACGTTTGCCAGAGGTCACATGTATATCATGCAATGCAACAAAATACACTGAAAATGGAATAAACAAATACACTTCCTGTATAGCTAGTACATTCACTTGTGAATACACAAAGAACAAGCACTTTTTCATACTTTCGAAAGAAAAAACAACAACTGCATTGCACAGTTAAGAATATATTTGGTCACATATTATGCGAAATACTTTGTGACATTTTATATTTCCGACTACGTATTTCTTGATATATACTACTTTTCAAGCGAACTTCAATTTTAAAAAAAACGAAATTAAAACACAAACATTCAATTCTCAGAAATACATTTACATTTCGATGCCGTGATTTGAGATTCCATTTTAATTGTGTTTTATCACAGTGACTTTGAGATGCTCAGGGGAGCTCAGGGTTCTCTATTCGTTCCAATTACAATATATCTCCGAACGTTTCCTTAATTGCAAAATCCCTTAAACAAACACGATACATCATAACGATGTGGAAATATGAATTTCAAGTAAAAATTCAATAGAAGTTGCAAAAGCGCAAACAATGTAAATTCCAGGCTAAGCCAGCATAATGAGTTTTAAATCATTTTGAGACCATAACAGCTGAGTGATAAGCGAGTTAAAGTGACATTACATCAAAGAGCACTATATTACGAATCTCCCGAAGGGATTCTGGCGAGGCATTATCGTTATGCACAGCATGTTGATTACCACTGTCATTCGGAGATGATTCGACATGCCAAGAGTTTGATAGTGAAAGGAAGGGAGAAGAAGAGATGCCGAATCAAATAAAAGATAAAAATAGCTTCCTAACTATCCTACCTCGCCTAATGGATTATGTCAGTGATTATGGGCTATCTTATCATTTGGTAGAGTGCAAAATTATGTAAAGCAAACTATGCATACAGAAGTCATTTTAAACACCAGATAGCTCAACAGGTCACATCTTTGCACGAACCAAAATTCAGGGATGCACTGAACGAGTATGCAAATTTTAAAGAGCAAATATATTAATTGCCTACTAGTATTAATTACGGCAGGAAATTACGAAATAAGAAGTTCAGCAAAAAATGAGAAAAAAAACTTATTAGGGAGCTCAGAGAATAAATCCCAGATAAAAGGATAGAATTTATTTTATCCTTTTCACATACACATACCATGCAATACTGAAGGTTATCAAACACTTTTTCGTGCAGAGCTTTTGTCGATATTCTGACAAATTACGATAATTTTTGGCTTTCCAAATTTCCAATTATGTCCAATTTATGTAATTTTCCCCAGATGGGGATTGAGAGGGTTAATCCCTACACCCCCTTGTGCACGAGCATAGCATGACTCGAATACCGAACAATGTATTTTACTCAGAATGACTCAGGTTAATAATCTGTTTAGCAGAAATGGGTACCATGACAGAAATTGACCAATTGCCAATAAAAACACCGCGGTTACTTTAAAAAAAAAACTGCGACAAAACGCGTGCACCGCCGGCTAATCGTTTGTCTTAATTACACAGGAGTGAAGATTATGCCCAAGGGCTGGAGATTTTCGGCTTGAAACGCGAAGGGCCAATGAGATTGTAACAGCTAATCATATGGTATGATATGTTAGCAAATAAAACTGAGTTGAAATCAAACAGAAGACTATAAATAAATCTAAGCTGAAAGTACTAAAGACATCTAAAATAAAGAGAAATGAAAAAAAATGTCTGAAAACCTACCCTCTCTCTCTATGGAATGCATAAACAAAATAAAACGTTAACAAGAATTAATGAGCGTGAGATAAATGATTCAGTGTTGGGGAAGCTTAATGAGTGGATGGATCAAAGAAACGTGTAGGGTGAGGAAAGAAACACAAACGCAAAGAAATAAAAAAAGGTTTTCGGAAACTTGTACACCTTTTGTCTAAATTGAGACTGCAAAGCCAATGTGGGAAAATGGAAGCGGTCTTTTCAAGTTTTCTGCTCTTCTTGAATAAAAGTGATGTAAACATCGCTAAATAATTGATCTAAAGCCTCAACCAGAAATAGTAGTTTGATTATACAAGCAGACAATCAGTATGCGTTTTATTTTCATTTATTTTCAGAATCATCTGATTAATATTGATAATAAAACAAAGAAATTGGAAAGATTACTCTGCAATGATATTAAATATAACAAGAAATGCTCATGATGAATCTTTTAGTAGTAATCTGATACATAATAATTTCACAATGTAATAAAGAATTGCTATTCAAGATTTCATGCTGTCAGCAGCCAAAATATAAGGGCCTGTAAAATAGGGGTTCTTAATTCGGACCAGTGAAATATATTTCAAAGTGTTTGTGAGCTGGCATGAAAAAGCTTGTTTTACAATTATGTTATAATGCTACAAATCTATTTAGTTAATATCCAATAATATTCAATACAGTGGGTCTCCCAGCAAACAAGCATTTAGGTTATACATAGTATCCTAATAAGGGGTCAATAACACAAAAAGATTAAGAACCTCTGTTCTAAAATAAGCTTCAAAGCCAATAAATACTTTTTTGTATTTAACTTAATATTTCATTTCAATTAGTTGTAAGAATATAACACTTGTTAATCGAAGCATAAGTAGAACACGTTTTTGAATATCCTAAAACCTACAAAGTGTTGTCACACGATATGGTATAGGTTTACTATAAACGTTCTTTCAGCATCAGTGAATAGCAATTCATCATTAAAATATCTATAATATAGATAAAACTAAATAGTTGTTGCAGTATTTTTTTTAAAATGACGAAAGAAGCCAATTAAAAATTAAACTGAACTAAAATAGTTTTTAAACGACTAATGTAACTTTTAACGCAAACGATTATCAACGTTTTAGAATCACATGTTCTATAGCTTTAGTTTTTAGAATAATTATATAGATTTTCGACTATATTCGCATATAAACTAAGTAGATCACGGTTTGCTTCGACGACATAAGGCGTGCACGTTACCAGAGAAGAAAGCAAAGAGTCATAAACCACATCAAGGCTAAAAAACTCGGAGGAAAAAAAAAGAATGAGTTGGTGAAATGAAAAAGTAATTGAAAGAGAACATAAAACGTGTGACACGAACTACCAGCATTTGGTGCAAAAGACACGGGCGCGCTTTCACGTGGTTAAGACACAAGCTAACTGCACTTTTAATTAATCCATGATGGAGTTATTGAAGAGTCAGAAGAAAGGGGGTGTGACATCGAAGTAGGGTATGCGAAAGGATGAAGGGTTACTAGCTCTACACATCATGTATGGCATAACAAAAAGACCATTCAGTGTGGATTGAGAAACGGAAAAAAACGAAAGATAAAAGGAAAGGAGAACAGAACGAAAGAAAGAAGTCGAATATATCTATCAATCGAGAAAGAAAGTGGTCTTACCCGCTGGTGAAACCAAGTCCGGAGGGTAAGTTGATCCGGAATTGTCGGTAAGACCCGTGGAATCTGCACCTGCAACACAACAGAGTAATTAATATTTAGACATTAGTAATCAGTTCAATAAAATCATGCTTTTCCCACAAGAATAGCTCAGGTCAATGTTAAGACTTGAATGCCAATGCTAATCGCCTAAAAATAACATAATTCGCTGTATTCGTAAGATTCGCAAGGGTTTTGAAGTTTTAGTGTTAGGTTTCATTAATTTAATTTCAGCTAAATGTATATACGCTATGTATGTATCCTTAAACTTCCCCGATTATTTAAGTTTAAGTATATCGAAAAAATTTGCATACCATCTAAAACTTAAAACCACAATAAATTAATCCAGAAAATCTTGCTACTTAGCGTCGTGATAATAACAATAGATTATGATTTTCAAAACATCACATCCACTGCCATGCAGTACATGTACGTGTGTATCAGGTTACAAGTTAATATAATAAAGGATCAGGACGGTTTGCGAAATTGTTAGGCAGATGTTAGCTTCCAAAATTAGTAGAGTAACATTGGAAAAAACACAAAAACAAAGGACAGTTGGGGTTAAAATGTTAAATGGTTACATGAGAAGGTTTTTCACGTACTTTTGGTGATGGCTGTAACTATGGGACTTCTTTGACTATCGCCCAAAAGATTTCTGGACAGGATGCGAAAATCATAGGATGTGTCTGGCAACAAATTATAGACGGTGAGATTTGTGGCCTCTTCGGGGATGACCTTTATCATTCTCCAAGAGGAGTCACCACGATTTGACTCCCGATACCTGCTCACCAAATGCACAGAACAAACTCTCAGAACACGATCATTATACAGAAAACTAAAATGTGTGAAAAGTGAGGATTGTGGAATGAATCATCGTTTGGTCAGAATATACCAATAAAAAATTCGAGAACAATTCCGGATATTTTTTTATAATTAAAATGGTCTTTGCATTCATTTCAAATACTAACAAGTTGTGGGAATATTCTTGAAATTTATTGCGGCATTCTGAGATTTTCCGAGGCAGTGTCAAAGTATTTAGCAAATGATAGGTCTCATGAGAAAAGTTATTTTGATCATAACAATGACCTTGAACCTTGTGAGTCGCGATATGATATTGGTGTTTTGTGAGCATCTGCAGCAAACGTGTGACGCTTCAAACTGCTAAAACTCATATATGCTAAAATGGACTAAAGAAAGTCCAAACCGATTCCACAACCCGTAGCAAAATGTATAATGAGAAATAAGGCTAACTCGTACCAGACGACGTAGTTTTGAATGTAGCCACCGTCGTAGGCTGGCAGCCAAGAGATGCTAGCAGAGTAGGCACTAGTGTTGACGGAGAGATTGGTGGGAGCATGAGGGGTGGTGCCTTCGCCAGAAGGAACGGAAGACACTTTGTTCATTAGTTAGGCAGGCAGCTTTGGCCAACACAACGGGCTTCAAGCACACTCTCCATTAACAACCATTTCAAATACTTCGAACATTTTGGCCTTTACTAAATCACACAGCTGAAGTTCCAACAGCAAAGTAGTTTCCAGTTGGAATAATTTAGTCAAGATGCGACCTTTCATTCAGATACGTTTTCGAGAAAATATGCAATTATGCAAGTGTTTTTTATAAAACACTTATACAGAAGTTCAAGAATTTCATTTTATGAAAATGGTCAATCATTCTGGATTGAAGAAAATGTGACAGAAACATGGGCAGATCAAAATATCTTTTGAAATCAAATTTCAAAGATATTTATGATTTTTGAAGACGTTTTATGATCGCCCTGACAAACCGCAATAACTTTAGTAAAAGCACACAAAAGGACAAGGACAAACACAGACAAGGACAACACAAACATGCTCTTGAAATCAGTTAGGATTATAGTTTTTGCATGCTTGCATTCGTAAATTGAGAAGACACTCAGTATCTATGGTAATACCATGTCACGACGTCAATTTGATTGCTTACTAGAAAACCGGAAATGGGCCTATTAAACTAATGCAATAAACCCAACATCGCTCAAAGCTTTACTTTGAATATCAGGCATAGTATTACCAATTTTTCGCTTACTGAACATCAGCGTTTCAATGAATAATCAACAAAATATCACAACAAGCATCTAAAAAATTCAACAAATGTAATTTTGAAAGCAACTTACTTTCCACGATGAGCAATGTACTTGTGAGTAAAGTGGCTACTTCGTTTTGAACCACACATTCATACCGGCCATGGTCGGTCTTGCGCAAAAAACTTATAGTTAGATTACCGCCGCGAACTTGCGTCCTGTCTCTAGGCAGCCTGCTACCATCAGCCTATGGAAGCAAAACGTTTTCCACTGATAATGGGACAAACACCAAGTTGTAGCTTATCAATGCGGGAATTTCCCTTACCTTTCGCCAAATGATTTCTGGCTTAGGATTGCCCTGAGCTTCGCATTGCATTTTCACTTCAGCATTCATGGTGCTTTGGTAGCTCTCCTTTGGTTTAATCACGAATTTAGGGGGCTCTTAGAGAAGAAAGGAGAAGGAGGAAGAACGCTTTAGCACCCATTAAACCAATCGAAACATTTGAAGAGAAAAATAAAGCTGAACACCTACCTCTGACAAGTACTTCCATGTCTCCAGAGGCCCCGTCCGTGCCATGGGTATTGAATGGAGTACAAGTGTAAATTCCCTGATGGGCTTGGCTAACCTAAATTTATAAAAATGAGACATGCTACAGAAAAATACCATTTGCGATTCCCCACAAAGACAACTACATCGAATTTTTTTTTTCAAATGTCAGGTTAAATTGACTAACAGAAGCTTGACAGGAAACTCATTCCATTACCTACAATAATTTACTGTACAATTTATAATTTCGCATTGGTTACTTAAACTGATTAATGAAGATCGTTTTACTATATTTAGGTGAAGGACTACTAACCTTTCTAATTAATAGCGAGCCATTGTTGAGATGGATGATGCCTTCGTTGGCATCAGGCTTAAAAATACGCTTGTCTTTGGTCCACGTGACGAATTGAAATGGCGGATTCGCCTCGAAATGGCAACGGATGAGGCCTGAAAGCCCTAGTGGCAGATACTGAAGAGTAGGAGTGTAGGTGACTCTTGAAGCAACTGATTGGAATGTAAAGCATAGTATGTATACGTGTTTCCAACAAGCGTTCCAGCAACAACTTTGAAACAACCAAAACCAAATTTACATTCTACATCCAGGTGCGCCGAGGCGGTTTGGGCCGTGCCAATTCCATTACTGACTTCACAGGTGTACTTTCCTGTGTCGTCCGCTGTCAGAGGGTCAAGCACTAGGGTCCCATCACTCCTTTTGTTGGTTCGGGTTACCAGCCACGACAGCTCATTGATGTCGATGTCATTGCGATACCTGAAACAAGCACAAGTTCATTGAATCATGTTCGTGTCATTGGATTCCGTACACATGTACTGCTCGAGTTTTAACACAATATCCAATGCTGAAAATGCAATGCAGAACTGCTTGGCGAGCAACATTTAGAACGCATGATAATTCCTTTCAAACGTTCTTTAGAAATAATATTTTATTCTGCAGCTGCCATTGGATGTTTCCAAAATACTTTCATTTTTATCTAATCATTTATTAACGTTGATCAACGTTTATGTTTAATCGGTACTAGGCCTACTTCTAAACCAATGTAAATCACGGGAAGGCTCAGGGCTGTAAAATGGAGGGCAAAAAAAAAAATTTATGAAGGTTCAAAATGATTACTCGCTTATCGTGATTTACGAGCACGAACGAATCGTGGTCTTTAGAATTAGTCCAAAGTTCGGAAAGGGCAGTTCGGTGTAATTTCACAGCATAATGTCTTGTCATTGGACATCCACAAATTACGTCCTTCTGCACGCTCATTAAGACAAGCAACTCACCATTTGTAAGTGATGTTTCCAGGCAATGCCCTTGCTTCGCAAATAAACTCAGCTTTGTTCCCTTCTATTTTGGTGATGTTGGAAGGGGGAGTAGTTATGACAGCACCACCTGAAAGAAATCAAAACGGAGAATCTTGAACACGGTAACGGGGGCATACCACAGCAATGCGTTGTGATGCATTTAAGGTATAAGAATGATACTGCACCGGCTATGATAATCTTGGTCGTGTGAGCGATGTGCCCTTCCCCGTTTTTTGCCTCGCAGACGTAGTCGCCGATGTCCGCCTGCCGCAGACTGGTTATCCTTACTTCACGCCCTTCATTGAAAAGTTGAATATTGCCCGTACCTTCGAGTGGCTTCTCATCCTAGATTCAAGAAGTATGGATTTACAATATGCAGAATATGGCAATATATGGGAGTTAAATGACGTACATTTTACATGCTAATTCATGGAAAATCTTCAGAAGTCCAGAACTCCAGGTATTTAGTTACAGCATTCATACAAAAACAGTGGCGCACCCAAGGGAGAAGGGGGCACCCAGACCGCCAAAAGCAGTCCATGATTTTAAACTACATAAATGACATTTTCTTGCTAAGTTCTAACCCAGTTTTTCAAAATTATCGCCTACGGCGTTTCTTTTAATAATGGCAAATATTTTTAAAACGTTGAGGCTAAAATCACGGATTTTAAACTTAATTTTGCATAATTTTTGCCTACGGCGTTTCTTTAATTATTAAATTTCTCAATTTCTCTGTATTAAATTGTAAGGTAAAATCCTATATTTGCAACTCAATTTTTCAAAATGTTAGCCTATGGCGTTCCGTTTAATTAGGAAATCAATCAGAATTTGTTTGTATTAAATTGCATGGTAAAATCGCGTAATTGTAAACCCAATTTGAATTTTTTTTGCCTACGGCGTCCATAAAAAAATTAGTAAAATGAAGTTTCTCCCCCTTCAACTGCCCCCATCCTTCCCTCCAAAAAAAGTAGGTCCTGGGTGCGCCAATGTACAACATTAAAGTTTAACTTTGCATAAAAATTTCGAAAAACACGACTGCTGTTCATAACATAACGCACATTTGCAGCAACAACAGCATAACTCAATAATCACGATTTTTGAGTAATAACTTCATGACGAATGGTATAAAAGCGTACTTTGAACTGCCAGGACTGGTAGAATGGCATGTCTGAGAAAGTAAAATAGAAGTTGTCATACGCAGCAATGAAATCATCACTGCATTGTTTTCAATGCTTAGTTTGAAACTTCAAATGCATCTCCTGAAAAATCACGGCTGAGTTACAACGTTGTTGCAACAAATGAGCGAAATAAGATAACAGGTTCGACTTTAGAATAAATTTTCAGTAATCTTTTACTGCGTAAAATGGTGCAGTAAGCACCATTTTACGAATTCGAATGCAATTTACAATCATTTACAATATATATATATATATATTTAAACATAAATGGAAAAATAAAGAGTTTCAAAATATCATAAAGTTTGGGAAGATCAGAAAAGTTCGTTTCAATAAGACAAGAATTTAAAAGAAAAAAAATGCAGACCACATACATGTACATCCTATTCTGCTAAAGCGAAGGATTAAGGGATTTACAAAATACAGGAACAGGAAAAATGGGATTTACGAAAAGATTCTTACTTTAAACCAAAGAACAGTGGGCTCGGGAGTTCCATCGGCGTCACACATCAGGATCAGACTGTCTCCCACTTTCACGTAGTACACATCCTGTGGGGTCACCGTGAAATGCGGTGGTGCTAGCCAGTCATCAATGACAAAAAAAACAAGAAGACAATGATCAAACATATCTAGATTTAATATCGATCTACTTAAAACGAATCAAACTGAGTTCTTCTAGAATACAAAAGAGCATTAACATTGTGTGGGAATATTGCCTTCAAACACCCCGAACTCTACATTCTGGTTCCACACTTTTCTCCCCGTTTTTCGGAAAAACGCAAACCGATATCAGCTGTTTTCCGTTGAGATATTCGTACATTTCATATATTCTGTTGAAATGTTGAGAAATCGTATAAAGGTAAATATAGTAGGCATAATTCATTTCATATTTGATGGCATTCATAAAGCTCTCCCAGACAGAATTTTGCGCTTCCAGATTTTTTAAAGTTTCATAAAAAAAAGTAATGCATTCTTCTTCTTTTGAATAAAACGAATAAAATTAGCGAGATTAACTTTGTCCCTTATTAAATTACCATTATAAAAATTTCCATTACCTTATTAAAAGCACCATTATAAACATAGCTGAAAGTACTGCATATTGTTTACAATTTGCATAGACAATTATTGTATTCGACGCAGAAGAAGGTAAACTGACAACGATCGCCATCTAACCACAAGTTTGCAGACTGCTCGATGCCCTTATAATATTTGATCACCAAAACTTGACTTATTATGTAAACTGATTAAACTTTCTAAGAAAACCTTTTTGCCCTGAATGTAACTTCTTTTAAATGAGAAATTTTGATCAACGAATAATTCGTGCAAAACCGTTGTCTATCTAATATCAACCAAGCTAACAGGTAGAATTCAAGAGTTTCTCTGCCAAGACCTGTCGGGATGCATCCTTATGCTCCAATTGCTCGTTCGATGCACTATTTTTTTCTGAATTGATTGAGTACGCAATGACTAATTCTCATGTTCGTAATTTCATGCGTTAAATTTTGCAACGTCGATGATCGGCTGAAGGAAAAATCTCTAGGGAGAGACGATATCGCTGGAGTGATGGAAACGAATTGATGAACAAAACGCTTGAGACTTTGCTCATGTGGAAAAAAATGAGCATGATAAATTAGCACGGGGCAAGCAATTCGAAAACGAAAAAAAATGTGAAACTAAAGCGTAAACAGATTCAGAGTGACATTCAATGTAACGATCCAATGGGACCACTATTTTGAGTAATTTCTGGCTATTTCTCCTAGACTTGTAAATAAACAAGATGATGATCATTGCAATTTCCAAGCGCATTTCTGATCGGGATGAAGAACTAAATTAGTGGGTTTAAACGGTTCTAAGCGAATACAAGAATTTTTATTTGGGGGAAGAGAGAGGGTCTAAAACTGAACCCTGAAGTCCCCATGTGTATCATGTAGCGTCATCTCTGACATATTAGAGAATGTACATGTATGTATTCTAACATTATATTGGTAATAACATGTTCGTCAATGTCAAAATAAAAGCAAGGGATGAAAGAATTGTTAAATACACTTAAACATTGTATTAGGCTGACGAAGTTATGCTTGAAATGATTAGGAATCGAAATTTTAACTATCTAGGGCGATAGAATTTCAAATCGCGTTTGTGTGACTAGCTAAAATATACTACTTTACGCAACATAGGATGAAGTTTTTTCTCTGAACATTTCCAGCATACAAATAATTAAGTTAATACGATATATTCTGAAATAATTTAAGCACACATAACCTTTCTCAGACAATAATGTTATTGCATAGTCAGGAACCTTTCACGCATTCACGTAAAACACCGTATAAGAAAATCAGCAGCATCCTCACAAACAGCGAAAACTGTTTAACCCAAAACGTGACGGTGATCTTGGCCGCCATCTTTATTTTCGGAAAGCAACGAAAAGAACTCAATGCACTTTTGCAGATTTCCAAATGCATCTGCAATACGTTGATGCTTCGCATTTCGCCATCCCACCGAACGCACGTTAATTGTCGGCTTCCAACGAAAACCACCACCGTTAGAACAGAAATCCAGCAAAAAAGCAATTATAATCGATAGTTCGTGCGCTCGCGTGGGGCGCCGCCTGCCGTGCGCCGCCAGTATCGATTGGTCCATTGTCGAAAATCCGAAATATCGCCTTTAAGTATACAATGAAAAAGGAAGAAAGTCGTAAATGGCAAGGTTTCTCTTTCGGATTTCACTTTATGTTGAGCTTTAAGAAAAGTTGCAACAAAAAGGGAGGGTGAAGGGGGGTGGGGCGAAAGAAACAGGCTTAGCCAAGTAAATGGGGACGGATGCAAGACCGGTGTAAAAATTGCCAGTAAAGCCATGGCTCTTTTCTTCAGCAAAGGCCAAACAAAGTAATGCATTTTGACTCAACAAATAGCTTGTGCACACACGCCTGTGCGCGCATCATCGTCCGCCGTGTAGAAACAACCTCCTTTCTACCTCCGTAAACCCTGGATGAGACATCGCCCCTTTTCTTCCAGACGCAAAGAGCGTGTCTGCCGACGCCCACTTTAGGTTTGCACGTTGCTGCTGCGGCCAGGCCCTCGAAGGGCATGATGAACAGAAATTTCACCATGACTTGCAGTACCAAGGCGTGGATCTTTCCGAGGTGCATTCGACGCGCAAGAACAATTCACTCACCGGGAATGACGAGAAAGAAAAACTAGGAAAGCAACACCGGGATTATGTTAATTTATGGCACTCGACGCCTCAAGAAGACGCCTAAGGTGATGCGCCCTGGAAAACGCATCACGGTCAGTATGCGAACTTCTAGGAGCCACGCACATATGACGCACGAGTTGTGAGGGAGGAAGTCTGGCGAAAGGTGACGATCGCAGGAATCCCCCAGAAATTAAATTTTATTTTCCCTGAATTCTCCAAGACGGTTCTAGTCTTTTTAACACATTTCTCTTATCAAACTGGCCAATGCAAGGAATTTACGGGAAAAAAAGAGGAATTCCCCATTTGTATAGATGTAGGACTGACTGTTTGGACTTGCGTTAGCTAATAATTTACTGCATTGCTTCATGTAGCCTATATATAACTAACTTTTCTATGCCAATACATTTTATCAAAGCCATTCAAATACGGCTTTCGAACACATCCAAAAATATTCTACTTAGATGGAAAGCCAGGAATCAAATTGTATTATTAAAGCATGTAATCTGTTTTAAATGCATCATTCTTGCTCGAAGAACGAAAATGTCGAAAAGAGGCGTTGCGAACGTTGAAATGCCCGGTACGTTGCAGAAACACCAAACACGAGAAACTTGCAATAAACACGTGCAACAAAGTAGTTCTTGAACGGACATTGCAACACAGATTTATTTATGGCCACAGCCTTAAATACATGTATCTGTTTAGAAAGAAAACATTCATCGATATATGCGTCACATTGCTATTTCAATAATAATTGATTTTCCTCCTTGTTCATTGAGCCAAAAAAAACGTGGATGAATCGTTGCTGCTCGCAAAGAATTCAGAATGACCCGGTATTTGGTTTTGTGTCAAAAGTATCCATTTAGGCTCAATATGTCAGCTGCAATTCTCGTTAAAGCTGAAATTTCAAGAAAGTCGCCAACTTTTCAAGAAGTAAAAAAATGAAAAAAAACTATAATTTATCTATTATTCTGTTGCCTTTGTCGCCCCTTCAAGGCATACCAACAATCAAGCGTGGATTTTTGAAGGATCGGCTGAATTATTGAAAAACGCACAACAATAGCCAATCTCCGCTTCATAAATCTTTGATCTAGACGACACACAGATAACACAGAGCAACAAGAAGAAACGAAAACCAAAAACATAAAATTGTATAAGCAAAAACCACTTTGAAAGCTCACGTTCTAAAATCTGCGTGCAAAATAAGAATGAGGTTTTCATTGATATCTCATTAGAAATCGCGTGTCACCATTTAACCAAATGCGTTTGCTTTTACGATTTTTCTTTAAAAACTTTCGTTCAATCTACGTTTTTTTCTTTTCCAAAAATCGCCAGGTTATTTTCATGCTAATGCAAATACTGCAATTTGGTGGAACTCAACAGCATGGATCAGATAAAAGACAATTTTCGTAGAACGCCACAGATGCACCAGTTTTTTTAATTGATTCTCTCAGCAACAATCTAACAGATATCGAAATGCATTTGCTGGGCCACCTTTGATAATCAATTGTAAAAGCCGTCTCCTGGGTCTACCACGACGATTAATTGTGGGGGGAGAAAGAGTAAAATAATTAAATGATAAAAATAAAATGGAATTAAAGGGAGACTGTCACCGCAGTGATACAACCGGTAGACACAGAGGCTTTACACTAATAATAAAACCAAATTACAAAAATTTCTAGCTTATTTAAACGATAAGGTATATTAACATGGATAATACATGTACTATCACCATATGTCCTCGACCTTGTTTGTACGTTTAAAGTAAAAAACCTGCGCCGAATTTTGCGACTGAATGGAACAGATCTGACCTTTTGATCGCTGGACTTTGCAACAAGATCTAACTTCATTTTAGACTCGGACAATTTCTGCGTCCTGAATTGTAGCGACTTAGATAAAAGCAGGATGGAGAGTAAATCCAAAGTAATTTTCTTTCCAGTCAATCGTAAACCAATTCCGTTGCCCAGTCTAAGAAATAGGTGGCATTTCAAATGCTGGCAGGTGGGCATTTTATACCTCGAAATAATGGTATAAACGATGATGGATGGAGAACGAAAGAGTTCGCCTTGTGTCGTTTGGTCAGCAAAACAACAGCCATTATTTATACCGAGCACAAGTAGCCAAACAGCATAAACATGCCTAGGCTATTTTGTTAAGAGCTTGGAGGAGAAATGCATGTACATGCATCCCTATTCCGTTAAAACATTTCTTCATGGTTTATCTTAATTCGACGTGATTAAGAAACGGCTGCTTTCAAATGTACATCGAAACTTAAAGAATCACGATTAATGTAGGTTAGTTAACTAGTATAAACATCGCTTCACGATTTTGCGTGTAATCCTTGCGCAGGGACCATGCTTATCTTCTCTGTATCGTTCCAATTTTAGTACATGTACTGCCGAAGCAAGTACATCCAGTATAAACATGTTTTAGTAATTATTGTACAGTACGCAATAGACTTATTGTTGGATTAAAATGCAATATAGTAGTTACTAAACAGGAGTTTTTACGAATCCAAATTTGATTGTCTAATACATTGTACAGTCGAACAATACAACAATCTCAATATCTCAATCGTTTATGTTAAGTATTATTTTAAATCTGGTAATCTTCATTATTTAATGAGATTGATTCTAGGAAAGGTTTTATATAAGGCTATATAGCCTACTGTACCACATAATATGACTGGTGGTTTCTTAATTTCAGCGTGTACATGCATTAAGTAACACTGAATAAAGTTGACATTGCACATTTTTGAAGCTACGGCCAAACACATATTGTGAATTTTAATTTTAAAATGGCGACAGAAAATTTAAATATGAATCTTAATATATTAATAGTAAATCTTAATAATAAAATAGCTTTTATTCATTATTTCTCATCATTAAAATAAACTACAAATTATACATTTTTGTGAAGTCATATGCACATAAATGAAAAATATATTTCTGCTCTGGCATATATACCTTCAATACCTTAAAGATTGTTACGGTTAAAGGTGTATGCTTCACGATACTCAAAATCAGAAAACGCTTAACCTATATTAGATTTGGATAAAAGTGATAATACCGTGGTATCTCAAGACCATTCCGAGATACAGACCCGCGACTGACGACTGACTTTCCTTTTTAAAGTACCGATTGCGGTATATTCACGTACATGAAATTTATCAACATCATTCCGGAAATATATTAGGGGTATGCGAATGCGGATGACGTTTCCTGACCTTTGCCATTCTGCGATGGTTTGGTCTAGCAAGCGTTTCTCAGAAGCAATTCGTAAGACACACAAAAAACTGGTGCATTAAAATATGCGGCTGGGGGATCAAAAGTAAAAATACACAAAAGACAAAACTATAAATTGCTGACTGGGAAGGATTCTTTCCTACGTCATCGCGCCGATGACGAGCAGGGACCAGAATCCCGCGTCGCTTAGGCAACGGTGGCCATGGCAACGCCGCTGATGCTGCATCCTAAATGATGCTGACTCGTTATATGGGTTAAATATTAGCTTTCACCTAAAAGAGGATGGAAAAAGGGCGAGGGTTGGGGTGGCGGAAAGGTGAACCTGTCACATTTTCGAAATTGCGATGAAAAAATAAATTGGGATGCGTTTCGCCTTCGTCGCAAATCGGTGAGGAAAATGGGAGGGGCGCTTCAGTAATAATCGATCAGAGGATGCATTTATCCGCTGATTTAAATAACTTTGCGTAAACCCTCACGACGATAGTGTCATCATTACATCTGGGCCCGTGTTTTCCTACCGGGACCGAGGAAATGACGTATTTCATGCCTCTGCCTATTGCCCACTTTGCGTTAGGGAGCTGAGGAAGATTTACCGAGAAAATAAAAAAGAGATGCGTTGGTATCGATAGATCGTCTCCTATTTATGGAGATAGGTGCAAAATACTGAAGCCAGGTATTCTGGGATATTTTGTGGACAAAGTTAGGGACATCGTAGGCGTCCACACTACAATTAGGAGAAATTTCGTTAAAAGATTAAAGGATAGGAATCTTTAGTAAACTCATATTAAGACGTTTCTGCCTAAAACTGAATTATCAATACAAAATATAACAACCTAAATTAAACGTTTTATTAAATACGAAATATAACGTCTCTGGCAGTTAATGCAGTATTTTCAATGAAAATCTATGATGTTTGGAACGTTATAAAGCTAAAAAAAGCATTGATCCTGTATTTTATTATACGATATTACTGTTTATGAGAAATCATTAACACAAACCAGTCATTTATAAATATAAAAAATGTAATAAAATATAAAGTTTAAAAACGAAACATTTCTATAGTTTTTTAATTAATTCTGATTTCATGTTAGTTTCAAGGCAAATTCATTTTAATTAAAGTCAGTAACTTAAACTCTTCATAAAATACTATGTGCTAAAGGAGTGAATTTTCCCAAATTAATGTCAATTCAATTCAGTATTCTACTAGCAGCAAGTGAAATGCGATGTGGTAGGGGAGTGTAATCCTACATCAACCCAATATTATTCGGTGATTGCCACCTCAATGGGTTGTACACCAACATCACTGTAAAATTGAATTTCATGCAGCTTAAGGCTATCCTTTAGAATAGTATTCCAACGTCGAATGGCATGCAAGAAAAATGACCAGTAGAACGGATCCAAATGTGCTCAGAGTTCCATAAGTGCATTGGAATGACAGTTTCTACCACCTCGGCGATTGCGTTTAAAGATCCCCTCCACCAAATTGCAATTACCTGATAAGGTAATTGATAAGGCATCATTTCTAGTTCCTGCTTCCGACCATCCTTGTGAGGATTCCAAATTGGGCAGCAGTACTCGACTAGAGGTCGGATTAATGATAAATATCCAGTCTCTTCAACTTTTGGAGGACAATTTCGAAAAATTCGTTCTGCAAATCTAAGGCTTTGGTTTGCAACACCAGTAATTTTACCGATGTGGCATACCAGCGTATATCGCTCGTGATGGTGATTCCCATATTTAATGAATGAAACGACCAGGCTTGTAGCCTGGTGTTGTTTTCACTCTTTTACAGGAAATCCTCATGAACAAACACTTGTCTTTATTAAGCTTGAGCTGCCATGTTCTGCGCCATTCTGATAAGATGTCAAGATCCCTTTGCAATCTTAATGGATCCTCAACTCTGACCTCATCACACAGTGCAGAATCGTCAGCAAAAATTTAGAATTACAAGAAAGAAGATTAGGCAGATCACTGACAAACAGCAAGAACAGTAGGGGGCCTAAAAAAATGTCTTGCGGAACTCCAGATTTTACATCGGATCAACCGCATTATTTTCCATCTATAACTACTTTTTGCCTGCGATTTGACAAAAACAATTTAATCCACATTAGAATTTGTTCATGTATCCCGAAAGTTTTTAATTTTTGCAACAATTTATGGTGAGATACAGTATCGAATGCTTTGGCAAAGTCGATAAAAACTGCATCTACCTCTTTTCCTGTGTCTAAATTTGCCTGAATATCATGTGTGAATAAGGCCAACTGCGTTTCGTAAGATCGCATATTAGACCATCTCAACACCGTCGTGCAATTGAACTTCTAACCGATTCTGACTTTGATTATTACAAATTTACAGAGGTTATTTTTCTTGTCCGAAAATTAAAAATGAGGTACAATGTATTTTCAGAGCTATGGTAACCTTTACCATTTTTAAACAATTAAGAATTTGGTATCATGTCAAGAACTTACGTTAACGCGATAATTTTCTCTCTTAGTTTAAATATCGTGCGTGCATTCATTTTTGACAGAGAGCTTCAATCAAAATGCTAATGTACATGAAGTTTTAACTAGCAATAACTGGATTTAGACAAAACTTGATGGCATGTCTGCCTTAATAGTACACGTAGAGCCTAACTATATAGTGCAGGCGGCATCAAAGTTACACCTCAATAATCAATATGTTTCTAAGTGCAGACGTCTAAGGTTGGAAGAGTGGAAACTAGACGTATAATTAGAATTCGCGATGATCGCTAACAACTAGTCTACAATGCAATTCGCCAGTTCATAATTAAAATTTAATATGTAATCACAGACTAAGGCCGGAACATTATGCACAGATTGTACTGGCGTCTACGCTCCGTATTATTGATTTTGAAAATTGTCATAATACTAACTTTGTACACAGAATCGCCATTATTAATATCTATGAGCTTGATTAAAACCATTGATTTGCCAACAAATTTAAACACTATGCCTCTGCAGCAAACAAAGTGCCAATATTAAGCAGGCACTTTTGCAGGTATTGGTTAGGGTTTTAAGCAAATGCTCAGCTTAACAAACCTTCTTTGAATGACATCTTAAGTTCAAGTTAACAATTTTTGAGCGAAACTCCCCTTAACAATGATAATGGCTTTCTCAGTTTTGTCTCAGTGATGCATATATATTTGTCGTAATCAGCAACACATTAAAAATGTAATTTTTCAACTACATTTGAATTCAATTCAACTCAGTACACTACAGTCAGCAATTAAATGCCATATGGTAGGGGGGTCAAGCCCATTTTCAGGAGAAAGCTCCTACGTCAGTTGCGATCGACTTAGACATCATTGTTAAATTGAACTTGAATTAAATTCAAACTATCGTCAGGAAGGGTATTCCATTGTCTATTTCTGTTTAGACTCGAGTAAAACTGGTTCAGCCAAATGAATGACAAGACCAAATCTACTCGAATGCTTTCACACTTTTGAAACAGCATTTTCTAATTAATTTGGAAAAATGCACTTGTTAAATGCGAATTAGCATTACTGAACTGCATACCTTAATTACGAACACCTGATCGTTAAAAACAATGACTTATATTACCGAGCCAATAATGATAAATTTAACTAGTTAGCCAAACGATTCCAGTGTCATGACTGGCAGGATCATTAGATTCTAAAAGTCAAAACATGAACAAAGTGTGCATAATACTGTTAGCAATTATTAAGCCGATTTTTAAGCCCTATAATTTTGACAACCCAACAAAATATCTGCCATATAACTGTAAAAGTGAGCAGTTGAGGGATCTGCAAGAAGCCTACGGCAGATCAAGAGAGCCCAAAATTTCGGGTTAGGGGATCGAACCTAAGGCAAAAAAGATCAAAAGTGCGGGAAGGCAATGCTTCATAAAAGAGCTGAATGATTTCAGTGGAATGAGGAAGAAGCGCCTCCCCCACCGGAAAAGAGTGATTTCCAAGCCGAACTTCTATTCGGTGGCGTGAATGCAGTTTGACGCACTGACAACAGTGCATCAATTTGGCCTATTGAGCCCGATGAAACAATTGAAGAGCTTTTTAATCGCCACTGCTCATTGGCGCTATTTGCATCGGTGGGAGGGGGTGGGGGATGAAGCGCCATTGTCCCAAAGTAAATTGAAAGGCAGTGCGAGGCGCATGCCCCGGCCTCATAATAATGCCATTACTGCACTCCGCAAATAGCAGCCAACACTGAGATGTGAACCTAGAAACTGGGTCATTTACACGTGTGACGTCGCTCCAGATCCGGCAAAAAGGCCAGGGTGAACAACGGCGCTCCGTCTTCTACCCCCTCGGCATCTTCCTAATCACGTAGAATGCCAAAGCTACATGTTACCATAAATAGAATATTGATTTCTGGTGTGCGTCTGCTCCACTTTCGCATCAACTGCAACGCCGCCATCCGTCGGCTGCAGTTCTCACTAGTTGAAACTGAAGGGCACCAAACGTTTTGGACTATTCACGGAAGAGCAGGTCATGTGCAAATACATACATATGAGGTGCAGCTTGCATACCAATTCTTTCCCCACAGGCTATACAAGTATTCAGCTTGGAACAAAAATGTGTAGATAATCGCATTTTCTGGTTTGCACGTGGGGGTAATTAAAGAAAATATCTTCCAGGAAGCGAACAAAATCTCAGAAAAGCGATGATTATAGGAGTTACCAACTTAACTGAAGTTCTGCTGAGATAAATCGGTAAAATACGCTGTGCATAATTATAACAGTCTGATCTGAACATGGATTTTGAATTGTAAATGCGCCCAGAATGCCAACCAAAACTTACTTTTTGTTAAAACTACACTGACCCACCTTAAGGTCTAAAAATTGTGCAATAAGTAGCTAGGCAATTTAAAAACGTAATAGCTCGTCTTATAAACAGTTTATTTGTTCTATAAAAGGCGCTTCATTTGACTAAAATTATTCATCAATTTCTCAGATGAAATGACTTATAGCAATAGAAGACCATTTGCATTTTTGTGGGACCTCTGCATGCCTTTGCTCCTGTCAATTTAGGTGCATTTGAAAGTGCTTTATATTGTTTACAAAACGAAGTACAGTGAAACCTCCGAATACCGGACACTCGCGGGACCGGACCTTTTGTCCGTTATTTGGAGGTGGCCGTTAT
>JAQIXS010000580.1:0-43023 GCA_034700785.1 Rossiulus vilnensis | reverse complement strand
TAAAATTTTAAGGGAAAAGGACTCTTTGAGTTGTGTTTACTGACCTTCCTGCCGGTAGAAAGAATATAAGTCTTAAAATTTTGAGGAGAAAAGGACTCTTTTATATTAATCGCGATATAGTCCATGCTACTAAATATTTCCACTTATAACAGTAAATAAAATCTAGATAAAAGATAACACGCGATTTCCCTCCCCTCCCATAATTTTTCATTAGACCTACATATTAAAAACAACATGTACCACAATATATCCACAAACATTCTACTAATGCATTTGTCGGATGCATGGGATTTGTTTACATTATTCAATTTGGTAGTGGAAATAAACTGATTGCGGTTGACGTTGTAAAACAGACGTTGAATTTTTCCGCTCACAATATCACAACTTACCTTTTGCACAAATTAATAATTATTAGTAGAACTCGCATACTACCTCATTAATTCGTACTATTCTTTAATTTACTGGTGAAATTCGTAGTATTCCCAAATAAATTTAAGTCATCTACATTTATTTTCTGTTCTCCAAAGAATATAAAAAATATCGTGCCTTCCAAATCATAATTTGTAAAACTACAGTAACTCACATGTACGTTTCCGTTGAGTATTCCTCGCTCCGGGCAGCCCAGTGAAGTCTAGCCGTACGTATTACTTCTGCAACATTTCTTTCATGAGGATATCCATTCTTCAAATGCGATAAATCCTTATCAAACTGCTCGCATTTAATACCACTTTCGAAAAACATACGACTTAGGCCTACATTCGCGGTTTTCATTCCGAAATGATAACCGGAGAAAACAAGCCTCCGATTACCCTCGAAGCCTTGAACAAAAGCGCGCCGATGGGCTGCTGACATTAATTACGTCAATTAACAGAGTTTCACGCATTAATCACGTGTGAGACTGGCAATAAAAACATACCAAAAGTTGATTAAAGTTCGTAGTGCAATCGAGAAGGGCGCCATGCTGCTAACACTTAAAGTCCACATTCTGTTGGAAACACAATAAATTGAAAAAAAAGTCGAAAATTTTGAGTTACGGGGCTCAAATTCAATCGCCGATTATGTAAGCGTGTTCGTTTCAGTTTTAGCTCAAATTTCTTAACACGATCTTGTGAAATGATCCGATCCTGTCTGAATTGAACTCACTTTACAGGGGCTCTGACAGGTGACAACAGTGACAAGAAGATTGATTTCCCAATTCAAAATGGCGCCCTCAGAGTGCGCGTTACTTGCTTTTCTAATTCCTGAAATCGCGATTCCAATAGCGCTCCTGCTAAATTCGAGATAGGTTATTTAAACCCTGATCGCCACAGGCACCGCATGGGGCATAGGCCATGAGGGTACCGGCCATGAGTTAACTTTGATACGACGTTATCACGTGGATGAATTTGGCACCTTAAAAAGGGGTGACATTGTTTTTGGCGCGAAAAAGATGAATTAACGGAGGCTGAGGTACGTACTATACTTGTTGGTCTGCCACCGGCTATCGCTAAAACAATTCGGAATAAATTAGCCCTCTCTTGTGAAAATTTGTGAAAAGAACATTTTTCAGACCTCTTCCCCCCATCAGGGTTATGAAACAAATGATTACAATGAATTTTTACCACATTTTCAACCAAACATTAATACTGGTGTACTAGCCTACTTGTTGTCACTTATTAAATGCTACTGATGTCGATGTTTTGGGTATCAACATTTTCTTAATGTCTTTATCTATCCATCCATTGGATCATACTACAAATTGATCCAGTTGGCAACAGTTCAGATCTATCCATTCCGCATCTGAACTGTTGCCAAATGGAGCATTTCGTAGTGTGGTCCAAATATGAATGTTCTAATGCTAAATTGCACGAAAACTGTTACGCAATGCCAAGATAAACACCTATACGAACCCCCTGTAATGCTTCTACAAGGACCCATACCCATGGTATTAATTGCAGTCACTTGCTATTGATAAATTCGCAGTGGATTTCTGAGGAGCCTCGAACATTCCCCCTTTCTTCAGCCAGGTTTACACGAGCGAAGAATCGACTACAAGTTTCGAGTCAACCCTAAATGGACGGCTTCTCCAAACCTGCATACGGTGATCAAGTTGGCGAATGCCCAATCTGCTTCGAAAAGTTTCCTTTCGCAGATCTCGATGACCATGCCAACTTGTGTCTGGAGATGTCCAGTGGATCTTATTTAGGAGCAACTTTCAAGGCTGAATGTGCATCGGCATCACAGCCCAACCTCGGGAAAAGCGCCGTGGAATTTCCTGTCATGTCAAGAAAACGACCTCATAGCAGTCTCAGCAGTTGGTTGGGTGCGGACACTCCCAAAAAGCCCTTTGCTCAAGTCAACGTCAAAGCTGAGAAGCCAAAAAAATCTCCAACTGCAGCACCCAGGAGCACTAGCTGCTTTAACTCTTCGCTTGGAATTAGCACATCGAATAATCGTGGGCGCGAGAAAAGCTGGATATCGTGTAACGAAGCCAGCACATCCACCGGTCAAGAGACGCAGAGCAAAGCCCACACCAGCAGCGGTAACGTCCCACTGGCAGATCAGATGCGACCGAAATGCCTGGAGGAATTTGTCGGGCAGGAGACGATCTTGAGCAAGACCTCTATGCTACGTACCCTTATTGCCAGCAACGTAATTCCGTCCATGATTTTGTGGGGTCCTCCAGGTTGCGGGAAGGTAATGTCATGAATTCATCGGCTATCCGTGTCACTGTACCAATTTCAAAATTGAAATGAATGCAGTGTCATTCTGAGTACCGAATAATCGTGTTTCTGTTCTGCAGACGTCATTGGCCAACATCATTTCAGTACAGTGCAAGGAAAACAACGGCAGTAGATTCGTCAAGCTCTCTGCCACCAGCGCTGGTGTGAACGAGGTCAAGGAAGCGATCAAGATCGCGAAGAACGAATTCGCTCTTTTGAAGCGGAAAACCATACTATTCATCGATGAAATCCACCGGTTTAATAAACTGCAGCAGGCAGGTCGTGTTCGTGATATCCTTCAGATTTTGTGGTCTGGATTTTCTGGAAAATGTTCTTTCAATGAGTGCTGTTACAAAACGTACCATAGACAAATGTTTTACGATTTAGACTCGCATGCTCCAAGCGGTTTTATGCTATGATGTGCCACCGAATGAGCCTATCATCAAATGTTGCTAATGAAACTGCTAAAATATTAAATCTCAATTATTTGCGTAGGATACTTTCTTGCCTCACGTGGAAGATGGAACCATCACTTTGATTGGCGCGACAACCGAGAATCCCTCCTTTTCTCTCAACTCGGCATTGTTGAGCCGATGCCGGGTGTTCGTTTTGGAAAAGTTGAGTGCCGACAACATCAAGGACATCTTGCAGATGACCATCAAACAGCTCAACGTGTTGCCAGTTGACAGCATAGCGGATGCCGTCGTAAATTGGTTAGTATGCTGGAGCTCACTTTAAAATCCTCGTTCGGTTTGGTCAATTTGCGCGGGGTCGTTTCAGCACCTGCATTGAAAAGGATGCGTTGAGCTTGCTCGCCCACATGAGCGATGGCGACGCCCGTACGGCTCTTAACTGCCTCCACTTGGCCATCCAGACGCAGATATCAAAGTGCGACAAACTGCCGGACTGCATTGCCAGCGTCGAGCAAGTTAATAGGCCAGCTGGACATTGCATTTCAGCGGAACAGATTAAAGAAAGCCTTCAAAGGACACACCTGTTATATGATAAGAAAGGTATGGAGTGAAAATGTGTGGTACAGGCAAGATCCACGTTTATGTATGCAATAGGATCAGAGCAAATACTTAAAGCATGCGCAACTGAGAAGCACACGTGAAAAGAACAATACCACGCTGACTTTGCTGTCCACATTTATGTCTTAAAAGCATCCAATTCGGCACTTTCTTCACACAGGTGATGAGCACTACAACTGCATTTCTGCGCTGCACAAGTCGATGCGAGGAAGTGATGCTGATGCCTCGTTGTTCTGGCTGGGCAGGATGCTGGAAGGCGGCGAAGATCCGCTGTACGTTGCCAGGCGCTTGATACGCTTCTCAAGCGAGGACGTTGGTACGAAATGCGAACTTCTTCGAGCGTTACCATCAGAATTTGTATTAATTCTGTTTATGGTTGGCAGGTATGGCCGATCCCGGAGCCCTGAACCAAGCAGTGGCAGCCTATCAAGCGTGCCAGAGCATTGGAATGCCGGAATGCGAGGCAAGTGCACCAAAAGCCGGGGTTTTTTCATTTTGATTTCCAACTTTTCTTTTTACCTGTCTAATTATCTGAAACATTTCAGGTTATTTTGGCACAGTGTACGGTTTATCTCGCCAAAGCGCCCAAGTCAGTGCAAGTGTACAATGCATACAACAAGGTAAAAAGTTGCATTCAAAACTACGTGGGACCTTTACCAGGAGTGCCCTTGCATTTGCGGAATGCACCGACCAAGTTGATGAAGGACCTCGGATACAGCCAGGGATACAAGTACAACCCAAACTTCAAAGAACCCGTGGATCAAGATTACTTACCCAATGAACTCAAGCACATCAAATTCCTCGATTCAAATTAACTTTTGCTGCCATCGATTCGGCTCCGTAAAAGTTGGGCTTATTTTCCTTCTACGTTCCTATAATTTGTACGTTATGGCAAGTGGCCATCGCCTTTGTATAAAACTACGGGTATTCCAAAGAAATTTCAAAGTTTATAGTTTGATGGCATTTGATTACCTCGAATCTCGAAAGTACGTGGAGAAGAAATAATACAACATGTGACATTTGTAGGCGATAATATTTATGATAATAAATAAGGGATAAATACCAGCCGTGTAGTACTTTGTATCACAAAATTAGATCCAACTTTTTATACAAAATAAGCTTTTCCACTTCCATGTGTAGTATTCGCTATTGTTCTGGTACGTTGCTGATTCCTTGAACAGTTGCGTACTTAACGCAATCTGAGAATCCTTAAAGGGTTGAAATCCATGTTATTTTTTTTTGGAGAAACTAGGCTGCAACATGATGCTACAAGTCAGACTTAGGCCCAAGGCTGACTGGAATTGCCTTTAGTTCAGTTCGCATACAGAGAAATTCGCCACTGACGCACATAAGTGTGGTGCAGACTAAACTGAGAAGCCACCAGGACAACGAGGAAGGGAAGACTCCACTATACATCCAGCACGCCAAAAGATGGAACAAATGCACCGTCATTGTAAAGTCTAGGCACTGTTTGGTCCTTCTAACCACGTACCACAGTCCAATTGCACTGTCACAGAGAACGACAAATCATTGACAGTTCAGGAAAGACAGCGAAACTAAACATTAAATGATTCAGTGTGAAAAGTGGTCTGAAGCAGACGTATTACTCACCAAGTCAAGGAATTTAATACGAATGCAGCTATAATAAGCCTTCCAGAATGCTTCCTAAATTGTATTTCCTATAAAATGAATGTTTTCAACAGTAAATATTACGAGTCGCAGCAAATACAGTTAGTGCAATAAAAAGCATTTTCTATGGATTTAGAATGAATGTACAAACCAATTCTTTGATGCTGACTATTCTGCTAGCTGTATATGATCATGTCAAATTCACATCATTACTAGCAAACCTTCCATTGCAGTTTACCTTGCACGATCATTAGTGTCATTCAGGTAATGACATTAATAATGATCGTGTAAGATCTGCTTTTCCCTTGATAGCAGACCTTACATGATCATTAATGGCCTTATGAACAGTAATTACTCCTTCATTACTTGTCAGATATATGTATAAATTAGTATAATGAAGTAAAGTAGTTCCCATCATTACAGGCAAACATTCCATTTCAGTTTACCTTACACGATCATTACATGATCGTGTAAGGCCTGTTTTGGGTTCAGGTGTTGGCATGTTGCATGTTTTATGAAAATGCCATGTTTTGACTTATTTCAGACGACCAAGCATAATTTTTTAGCAGCAGAACAAATTTAATAACCCAATATTTTCGTCCTTGAAATCCTATATGTATTTTGACTGAAAAGTGTCACATTACCTCATAGCTGAAAATGTGATCCAAGGAAGCCGAATTCCCAATCAGAAGTTCCATCAGTGAAATCCACAGTCCCAAGCAGACGTAATACACACACTCCATGGTGATTATCTGAGATACTATTAAAATAGGGTCCCAGACGGAGGACCTGAACTGGCCAGCCATAATTTAGGCGGAATTTCAGAAGTTTAAAAGTTAAACTTGGTCCACAGAGAACGTCCTGTAAAATAAACCTCAAAGTTTACAAACATTCCTTAGCATCCATGTCAATTGAGCCATGGGTTTCAATGTCATTAATTGACTATAGCTCACCTAAGTCTAGAATTGTTCATAAGCAACATTTTAAACAGCAGCTGAATTATAAAAAAACAAATCAAAAACTGTTGAAAGGCAACACGTTGGGAAACACAGCCATTAGGACACACGTTCATGGATCGTCTGCTAGGGTAGACTGAAGGGCCGTCTTATAAGCCATTTCATTTCATATTTACATGCATTTCAGATATAAATAGATAAGCTTAGAGAACGATAAGTATTTATAAAGATAAATTAATTTATAATCCATATTCTAAATCCAAGTAGGCTTCAAATAATTTAGACTATTTTATAGAATGAAACTTTTAGAACGACCCTGTCTAATTCTCGTGCGAAAATATAACTTTGTGTTGATTAATAGCAATCGTTTTTAAATAAATAACTAATTCTTCTGCGTTTTAAAACGAATTAAATAATAACAGGATGCTTTTTGTGGCAAAACATAATTACTTAGAATTCAAATAAGTTTTGGTGCGAGCCTGTCTTCACCTCCATAATCGATACGAGGAGCAAGGTCTTGGGTAGGTGGATGTAATATTACGTAGTATTTGTAGTACTGCCTTAATTGTAAGCGAAAAATAATAATTTTGCGACGTTTACCACCTCCTTTAATGTGCGTTACGAATGTTATAATAAAATATGCATCCTTTTGTGCTAAGAAAAACCTGCGCATGTGGATGGGAAATTAGAATGGTGCTACTTAGCCTTTGCCGGAAGCCATGTTATTTTTCTTGGAAGGCATGAAGGAAAAGACCACAAAATTAAGTTATTTTTATCTGCGAAAAACGCCAATGGTTTTGCCAGGTGTAAATGTCATATATTCGTGAAGGATGAATCGTTGAAGTGGGCAACTACAAGTCAAAGCAATCTAAAAACCTTTAAGAATCGATTTTATATTTCAGGGTGTTGATAAACAAATTTGTGCATCTGCCGCTAATTTAAAATTGCTTTTATGCTGCACATCATCAAAGGACTGTCCCATCTAAAGTTATTTAAAATAATAATTGTATTTCGTTCAGCAACTAATATCCAATTTAAAATCTCGAATAGTTCGTTTTGTGAACAATTTAAATTGTGGTCTTTTCCTTCATGCACTTTTAAATGCATCTAAACGGACGAAAATTCCTCCTTGAATTTCTTAGAAGAAAAGCCAAAATGCAATGCAATTAGTCAAATTAGATGCACTTTAAAAAGCATTAAATTATTTACAAAACGAACTATTCCGATTTTAAATTGGATATCTCCTTGCTGAACAAAATGCATTTTCTTTGCTCGTAAAACTGACCTGCATGTTGCTAGACTTTCAAGAATCACCATGAGTTCTCGTTGAATTAATTCCAGATTACAAAATGGCCCACACAATGCTCCGTGTTGGACAGCGTGCCATAGTTCAACGGGTCGTGATGCCACAGACCGCATCTTACCACAACCGGGCCAAGATAGGCAATCGGGACGTGGTTGGATTTGGCTTCAATGGCGAATATTCCTACGCTGATCACGTTGGCAAACCCATGCCGGCCGTGAGGTGAGGATGAAACCCCATATGCAGCGGAAGGCAAATTTTAGCCTACGGCTTTACAATCCCATCCTTTTTAATTCTAGGTTTCGCGAAAACACCGCTGATGTCCTGGCCCTGAGGCAGAAGGAGAAGGGAGATTGGAAGAAATTATCGCTTGAAGACAAGAAATCATGTAGGGAGCTTTTTCAGCGACTTAAGTGCGGCGATTGATTCGATGGGATCCTAATTTCGTATTTGCGCAAATCAGTATATAGAGCGAGCTTCTGCCAGACGTTCGCAGAGATGGAGGCACCCACTGGAAATTGGAAGCCGATTCTCTCGACCTTACTATTAGTAGCGTCTGGAGCCCTTTGGTACTACGTTTGGATGAAGAAATACGGTATGGGTTCTAGCATGCGCAAATGGTTTCGCCTCAGTAGATATTAGTTTCTGAGTTCTAGCTTTGACTTTTTCTTCGTTGCAGTTTTCGGTCCTTTGCCGATCACGTTCTCACCAGAGCGCAAAGAAGCGCAATTGAAGCGAATGATTGACATGAGAGTGAACCCCATCGATGGTCTCTCTTCACATTGGGACTATGAGAAGGGACAGTGGAAAGAGTAGATGCTCATACAAGCAGCATCTTATCAAGGCCTCCTAGCTCCGAAACTACGGAAACTCAAAATGCGGTTTTCTGGTTTGTAGTCGACTTGAAATCGATCATTCGAGTTTGATCTTTAAGCAAACTTCATAACAAGGTCGTTTGACCTGCAAATCGGTGATTTTTCGTTGCATTGTAGGTGTAAAGCGAGTTGTAATTAAAATTCTAGTTCAATATCACGCTCAGTTTTCGTTGTCTTCGCTTCATTGCACTTTTCCAGCAATTTAATAAGAGTCCTCTCATAACTGATGATTAAATTGGGGAAAGACAGATTTAGCCGTTGCTTTATCAACTAACAAGATTCTGAGTGATGCTTGATGGCTGACAGATTTTCGCAAGAGGAAGCCATTGAGAACCTTGTGCATGCGACATGTTTAAAACAACGTGTAACCTGTTCATTGATCGTTATACTAACGTCATATGTATTTCCGTATTTCCTTCCCAATTACTCTCCAGTTCTATTGACTGTTCAAAATTTGTAATTTCACTTACGTGTTTAAATTTGGGTAAACTAATAAACCCCCCTACCTTGTAGGTTATCGAATAGTATTAGAATTGTTTCATGGCATTGCCATAGTATTTTCTCGTACAGACGGGATTTACTGAATGACCCTCTTTCAAAATGGCGGCCTGCACGTGCAGTATCTAGGAGGTCTCCGGCTCCAGGAAAAGTTTGGGTATTTCTTTGAAATTTTAAAACATGGGCGTTCGTGGCCTGAACACGTTCATGTGCGCCAACCCCCAGTTGTTCCAGAAGCGCCAACTGCACGACTGCAGCGTGGTGGTGGACGGCAACAACCTCTGCCACAAGCTTTTCCACGACGCCAAGATCGACTGCTACCTGGGGGGCGACTACAACGTCTTCCATCAGACGTTGTTGCAATATTTCGAAGCATTTCGCAAATGCAACATCAATCTGTACGTGATTTGCGACGGGGCCTACGACGTCAACGACAGAAAGCTGAAGACCACGCTGGCCAGAGCCCAGCAGCGCCTGTCCGCTGTGAAACAGGCCAGCAAGGGCGTCTTCGGCAGCAGGACGTTGCCCATCCTGGCCCAAGAGGTCTTCAGAGACGTTCTGATCGAAACGAAAATACACTTTGCCCACAGCGATTTCGAGGCCGACGACCAGATCGTGGCCTTGGCCAACAAGCTGCAGTGTCCCGTCATGAGCCAGGACAGCGATTTTTTCATTTTTAACATAGATAAAGGCTACGTGCCCTTCGATTCCCTGGACCCCACCGTGAAGACCCAAAAGGCAGAGGGAGGAAGTGAAGCCTATCGCTACGTGGAGGGCATGGTTTATCTGATCGACAACTTCCTGAGCTGCTTCGAGAACCTGGACCGCAACGTGCTGCCGCTCTTCGGCGCCATGCTCGGAAACGACTTTGTGGACGCCGAGACGTTCGACCGCTTCTTCAGCAACGTCCGGTTTCCCAAGAAGATGGTCAGCAAGTTCAATCTGGGCTGCACTCACGGCAGGATGATTGGCTTGCTGGCATGGCTGCAGGAATGGACTGCCGAGCAAGCCATCGACAAGGTTTGTTCGTGCCCGATTTGACAATTTGGACCACAAACCATAAGGTCGTAAGCGCCCGAACCCTCACAAGGTTTTTTTCGGCTTAATATGTCGAAGGAGCCATTTCCATTTGATTTTCAGAAGTAAGTTTGGAAACTTGCAAGCCATTGAACTTCTGCTTTACTTGCTATGAGAGGTCATTTTTAATGCATATGTGGTACAATATGCGTGGCACATATGTCTGTTTGGAAACATTCAGTCAAAAAAAGAAATAGTTTTACCAAGTTCAGTTTACGTTATTATATCGTACAACGACTGAGCTTGTCTTTTGAACGAAATCAGATTATTGATATCTATATTTTTTGCGAAACTATTCAGTTTTTTGACTTTCTTGAAAGTTTGCTAAGTTATGGTTTGTCACCCTCCTTCGAATAAACGTGTGATTAATTAATAAATCCGGTTTAGGTTCTCCGGTTTTTAAAAACCGAAGACAGGAAACGGGTGCACGACGCCATCTCTTACGCCATGGAATGTTACAACGTCTGCAAAAATTCCCTCATTACTCACCTGGGATTGAACGGCACCGTGGACTGCGAGCGTGCGGACGACCCCCTGACGACGCTCAGCGACAACATCTTGCCGGACTGGTTTTGCCAGCAGTTCCGACAGGGCAACTTTCCTCCGTACTTCATCAACGCCATCGTGCGGCGGAGGGTGTTCTTGCAGGCGCAGACCGAAGACTGGCAGCAGGCATCCTCGTACGCGTGTTCGCTGCCGATCCGACGCGCGATCTACGGCATTCTGTTAAGTTCGGACCTTGAACCGGACAACGCAGCTGAAGAGACGGCCGTTTTGGTGGTTGAACATGGTCAGCGTTCCGGAGTTTCGAACAGGTGCCACATTCGTCCGCTTCTGGATCTTCCAACGTTCGGGATCCTGCCGAAACTGGACTCTGCGAACGGCATGCCTAAATCAAAACAGATTGCGCTGTTGTTTGAGGTGCTAAAGATAAAAAATCTGCGGTTCCATGCGGATCTGCCGGGCGATTGGGCCCTGTTCACGTGCACGTTGACTTACTGCTTACAGTCGGTTTCTGCCGGTGTAGTCGTACCATTCTTCAACTCCATCCTGTTGATGGTCTTGTACGTTTACCTCGTGAGTAGTCCATCGAAGAGGTCCAAAAACAAATCCTCCCTAAGTACGAGTGTCAGCGAGTTAAAAACCGCCAAAGAATTGCTGCGATTCGTGGAGGCGAATCCGGAGAACCAGAAGAACTGTTACGAGAGGTTATCGAAGTACGATGCCGATGCGAAGATCAGTCGCGCACGACCACCGGACTTACGTGGGTTGCATTGGTTCGCAGAGCTTCAGACGAGTCTTTTATTCGCTTCTTACTTGAACCGTCTCATCGGCTCTCCCCTCCAACCTTTCCTGCCATCGCATTTCCTGAATGGCACCTTTTTGTACAACGTTTATCAAGATCTGAAAACTCGTTCGAAGCCAGACTCTTTCATATGCGAAATTCTGGGCAAGGGCTCTGCCATCCAGGCTCTGTATTTCGAGGTTCGAGACACGATCCTGCAAGAGGCTGGGGATGTCGTGGTTGTGCCCGCGGAAACAACTGTGCGGAAAGCGAGGAAAAAACGCAAAACTGCCAAGAAAACAGAACAAAGGAATGCGAGCAGCAGCAGCAGCGCATCGTGTTCTTCGCAGACGAGGTACGTCGCTTCCTGCGCCATAAGCAATAAATATGCGGATCTGCTTATCGAACCTGAATAAATGGAACTTGTTGCAATTTATGAGAAACTGATGTTTTCTTTTAAAGTTATTTATTAGATTATAGGCACATGTTGGCCAGAAACGTATTAGCCAGAGTACTGTTAAAGCAGGTTTCATGCACTCCTGGAAAGTCAGGAATAGTCAGGGAAAAGAAAACTTGGCGGGAATAAGTCGGTGGAAATGTCGTTTTTGGCTCGACGTTGGCTCTGCAAGTAGGCTACCAAAGAACTGTTTATAAATACTACCATTTTCGTTTATTTTACTGATAAAATGCAATTACTCAGATATTACCATATATGAGAAGTCTAGTTTGTTATTGATAGATATTCACTTTATGTTTTTACCGCTGAATTTATTTTCAAAAAGTCAGGGAAATTTACTTGGGTTGGTCAGGGAAGGTCAGCACTGACATCCACTGACGTGATTTTCTGTATAATGTTTTTTGTGGACAGACAAAGTTCGCACAATTTTTTTTCATTGTCATTGCACTTCGGCTGGAAATCAGGCCGGTTTCGGAACTATGTTTTTAAGTTTGAAATATTCGGTGACCTGCCGCGGAATTTCTGCGAGAACTTCTTTAGCCAAAATGGTTGATGGAGCCTACATTATATTACAATAATGCACCAATCATCAAATGAGTTATTATTAAATTGAAAAATGGCGTAGGCTTTCATAGCCAAGACTTACATTTTGGTATTTTCGGAAAGGAACGAACTGCACGATGTCCCTCGCACAAACTCCGCTGGCAGAAGTCAAGAGAGTGTCATCGGAGTCCAGGAATGTCAGTCCTCCGAAATCCCCGTTGCCGATGCCAATGATGATAATGGACATTGGCAGTTCAGACGCTTTTACGATGGCCGCTCTGGTATCATCCATGTCGGTAATCGCTCCATCGGTCATAATCAAGAGAACATGATAAAGCTGGAATTGATTACGTTTCGTTTTCAGATCATGGGTAATAATGGTCGGAAATGGCCTTTATTTGCTGTCTTCTTTGTGACTTACATCCGGTACATTAAGAGCATTTTCTGCCAGTGAAATTATCTCGTTTATAATTGGTGCAACAATGGTTGGTCCGTTTAGTTGCACTCGAAACAGGCACTTTTTGTACTCCTCAACAATTCCTTTAACACCTATTTTCACAAAGTGATATTGTTCTTAAAAGGCAGTTGCTTATAGACAATAAATGCAGACATTTTGAAATTTTGACAATTAATACAAAAGTTACAACAAGCACACAAACAAAAATCATCATCAATGAGGTTAAGTCATTTTCTTACCTAAACAATAAGGATTTTCGTAATTGAAATTCAACGGAAATTTGTAGGAAACTTCAAATTTGGGTGGAATTTTCGCTCCAAATCCCATGGCAATGAACCTCTTTCCTCTAATGGGCAAATAAATATTTTGAGCGCCCAAATAGCGGCACAAATTTAGCAGCGACAAAACAATGTAAAATAATTCATTGGTCAAGGCTTACTTGTCGTAGTCTTGAATAACATTTCCTATCGACGTAATAGCTCTTTCGTACTCATTGAGTTTATCAGATTCAGAATAATGTAATGAATTTGGATTTTCTTGAAAACCATTTGAAGCAGTGAAATCAACACCAACCTAAATTTAAAAACCATAATTGCAATTAAGATAGGATTTAAACGCATCGATTTCTTGCAAGCATTTTGTAATAACAAATCTCAGAAAATAAAAATCATATTATTACCGAGAAAGTCAGGTGAAGTCCGCCTTTTATGTAATCTAAAAAGGAGTGTTCTGGAACGATCTGCAAAATTTACAAGTCATGATATTTAGTTTCCGAAAAAAGAAAAAAAGGATAATAATAATAAATAGAATCAAACCTTATTCAGAATTTACCTTACAGTATTCTAGATGAAGTTTTCCAGAGTCTTTATAAGAAAATCCTTTCTTGGCTTTTTTCTTGCTATTAATGCATGGCCAACTGACCTTAAAATAAAGAAACATGAAAATTGATATTATTTGGAAGAAAAAAGAAATTATGGGAAGATTTTTTATCAAAGTTTAAAAGCATAGCAGAGGCTTCAATACACAAAGATAACATTTTTTTAAAATCTTAATAGCTGATTGTGCAAGCATTTAAGCTTATGTGTGGTAATTTAACATCATTAAAAAACGCCCTTTTTTAAAAATCAGTTCGATGTCGTTTTTTATTTTTAATTGATGTCCTTTTCTTGATTAAATGACACCTATCTTCATGTTTAATGGGCATACTTTTTAATCACAAATGAACGTCTTATTTTCGTAGTTTATTCTTAGAGGTTGCATCGTTTTCTTAGGAATTACTGCATAACGTCTTCTATCAATTTGTGATATCTTGTTTAATGGACATTATTACATTATTTGTGTTAGTTTTCTCATAAATATGACGTATTTTGGTCCAATGAAACGACGCCATCTTGTGCTGCCAGGAACGACTTAACTACCTGCTCGAATTAAAATGTTAAAAACATTAACAAATACTGCAGAGGTTTATAGAAGTTAATGCAAGTTTAGTCCCAAACAGACATTAAAAAGATATGCAATATACTTCGCTTAATTACGAAACATTTTTAAAAAAATACTACATTACTGTATATGTACTTAATGCTTGCAGTTGCACCATATGTTTTAGTGTAATTGAGAATTTCCGCAAAACCTTGTACAAGTACTTTCTCTGATGAATTCTTGAGAGCCTCAGAACTTCTTGTAAAAGATAATTTTAACACTTTCATCGTCTTAAACTGTCTTAATAAACTTAACTGGCAAATCAACAACACGCGCGCCATCTTGTAAATTCAAATTCTAGAACGAAATCCATTCTAGAACAGAACATTGGCGCCCTCTGGTGGCACAAGAAGTTAACAAATAGAACAAAATGCACGCGCCCGGGGCATTCCATTCTTTTTGAAATGGATTTCTAGGAAATAGTGTTCTCCATGGGGTAAGTTTGATCCAACTGCAGGATAAATAAGCTAGTTTACGTGCGATGAATTTTAACTACAATTTGTTCAAGTGGTTGCCCATTAATTAGTATAAGACCTCCCCTTGAAGAAGGATTGACTCATCCAAAACTTGTTGTGTTTCAGCCCACGATGATGGCAGAGTTCCAACAGTACATTGGATAGGAGGTAGTAAAATAACTAATCGCCCTACTAGCCCCGAAACTAGTAAAGTTTCTTTCGTAAGGCATACCGATTTACCCTCGTAAATTAATGACATTTTTCGTGTTTGTGTGTGAAGTTACAACGAGGAGATAAGTTATCCCCAAGAAGTTAAAGAGGATTACTGTGGATAACCAACTTTCCATACGGTAAGTGGATAATATTTTCCATTATTTCGTTGCTTTTGCACTAAACCCGGATAAATGCAATGCTTGAATGATCATCTTTAAATCGTTGATTATCAACGTAATTAAGCCAGTTAACTTCCCGTTCATAGACACAGCTGTTATCTTTAATCTATAAACACGAGTTTTATGTATGAGCAGACTGAATAGGGAGTGGCATTTAACAGTATGCAAAGAACTAAAAATGTTTAAATATCGAATTTGACACAGTATTTTGCAATAAAAACAAAATAATTAAGTGGGGCATTCCGCCTAATCGTTGGCTGTTAATTATCGATAACTAGGGTTCGTTAAATCTTGCTCTCAAAGTATAGGTTATTCACTTAGAAACTAAGTGATATTGTTATTTATTTTTTCGATAAACATCCTCTAATGCAAAGGGATTGAAAGTTCACCCATGTTTGGAATTACAATTCATCATTATATAGGCCTACTGATTCTCATGATTTCACAATTAAAAATCTCAGATAATTTAGAATAAAGTCGAGTATTTGCTCCAAATTACTTTAAACATTCAATACGAAATTGAGAGACAGCTCATAACATGACTTCTTCATTGACAGCAATGCAATCACTAAATTAGTCTGTTTCAATGGAAAATTGTTCGAAATATTATTCGTAAGCATTCTTCAACTCTGGCTGGTTGCATCATGCTCATCCTATTCCGGTTTTAATCAGGGTTAAGACTCATCGAAGGTCACAGCCATGCTCAAAAAATAATCTTATTTGGCCACCTTAATTTTGTGAGTGGGTGGAAAAGCCATGCTGAACATAAAATTTACCAGATCATTGTCGTGAGGGTGCATGCAGCCATCATCGAATATCTTTGAGCATCAATTGCCTGTCAAGGTCCAAACATTGAACAAGATTTGTTACAAAGTTTAGACCTCGAAGGCTATCACTGAAATCAAACTTGCCAGCGAGAAAATGAAGGGCGGTTGTCGTTACGTTGGTTTGCATAAAATTGACCTTGTTTTTCGAAAGAATCGACACAGGAACAATACATTCATAGTTCCAGTTTTACTGGGCACTTAACAGCTACGATAATAGGTTGGACAAGCAATATGCAATCGTGTACCTTAATTTATTTTAATTGACTATAAGGGCGGAGAGGGAGTTTTCCGCAAATTTAAAAATACTGGGCGGTCACTACGTACTGTATTTCTACGAAATCTGGTAGATTCCATAAATTTGACTGGTTTATATACATGTATTATTGCTTCGGCCTAAAAATTCATACATACTTTTAAAAAAAAACTTTCCTATTTTATTTTTCATTTTTAAATTCTGACCGACTTAGTGGACACGCTGTACTTATTTTTTTTTCAATTTCGCAGGATATTTATAAGTGTTGCTAAAAAAATTGCTCATATTGTAACGTTATTTCAGCTGGCAATTCGCTTGTTTCAGTTTGAAAACTTCCGTCAACCAGACACGAATCTAAAATAAGAAATATCTCGAAAATGATGATCTCAGATAACGTATCTCCCATTAGCAGGGGGGCAATTAAAGTGGCAGTGCCACCAAAAACCTTGATTTTCAGGCTGATTCACGGGCATGTCCCGAATCGCTCAACATTTTCATGGCCTGAAATAACACCTGTGTTAATTCTGTACTTGCAGTGCAAGATCGTTCAAGTTCCTTCTGAATTTCCTTGAAGCAACAGACAAAGGTAAGTAGGCTTTTGGCCAACCCTTAACAAAAACAAATGTAACAAATATATTTTATCGTCACAGTATTTATATATGGAACGTAGAACCAAAATTGGCAATATTCCAAATAAGAATAATTTTGATATAAATGTTTAATATATATAATATGTAAAAATAATTCAAATGAATCGTATGGTAAATATATTTCAAGTACATGTACTTGCAAGCAATATATATACATCAGAATTCCGAAAGATGTCACACCCTGACATGAATAGATTCTAGAACCACTAAATTTATGGTCAAGTAATCTAACCAGTAGCTATCAGGGATCTGTACTCCTGGTGCAAATGCTGTACATAAATAACTTATCTACAGGAATTTCTTCATTTTCACAATTAGAAATATTTGAATCAAGTATTTTAATAAAAATTATGAAAAATATATTCTGAAAATATAATACTAATACATGTGTCCATATTATATATTTTTAACAATATACTTGTCATGTATTACAAATATGATGTGTATTGTAATATATGATTAATATATTATCTGCATATTGTTTTCCGTATGGGAAGTAGGCTATTGATTGCACTCTCATAAAGCAATAGCTTCACAAACATTAATCCACCGATTGATTTTGGCAGTTTTGTTGAGAGGAAAATGGCCGGTGGAGCTGGACCGGTGTGGGCCATTATTTGGTTCCTCATCTGCATTTTCATTTCGTTCTTCGTGGCCGGAGTGTGTGCCTGTTGGTACATCCTCTTCCTGCCCTTCACCGTCTGCATCCCTGGCCTGACGCCTTTTACAGACTTGTTGCTGAGCGGAGTGCAATTTCCCAAATACTGCGTGGAAAGTGCGATGGCCCAAAGATCTCTGTTTTAAAATTAGCAACAGTCTGCTCTTCGGTTACCTGCAGGCCACAAACGAAGATGTTTTGGCTCCACTCTTGGCAGAGCCTCGCACGATTCGGAGGACTCGATTGCCGAAAACTGCCCTCGATTACCCAGTTTGCATTTCAGGGAAGTTATTTATCGATTTCTGTTTTTTTTTGCCATGTTCTCGTGTTCATTGTTGTTGTTTTTTAAAAGCCAACGTGTGAAATTATTCGTTCAAATAGCTCTTGGAGCCAAAAAGTGAGTTAGCATTTAATAAAACAGTTTCTACTAAATCGACGAATTTCGTGTTTCGGTTCCTCAAGTGCCATCTGTTTCTGTCGGTTTTATTTATCTGGTGTAATTATATTAGTCAGCGATCCCCACAAACCAATAAACTGCCTTTATCATTTTTTTTCTTTCTCGTATTTGAACGTTTATGGCTGCAATTCTCATTGACCGAATTTTTTAAATCACTCGAGCATATCGAGAAATAAATTATCTGTTTCGGAAATAACGTTTGCACCAGTAAACTACAGCAGGTCGATTATTTAATCTTTGTCAAAAGATTAGGATCTGAAGTCGTGTCACTTCATATCGAGTGCTCTGAGTGGAAAACGCGATGGCCTCTCGTACTTTATCGCTCTGATGAAACAGTTTTTCCCGAATTAAATTCATTTAACTTATTCTTGATTCTTCATCATGATTTATTTTACGTGCCGCAATTTTTTTCATCTCGAAATGTAAATGCCAAATTTTAACACTTCTCCAAGAGTTTTAGTTCGTGGCCCCTTATGTTAACTATTTAATTTTTGTTCTGATAGTTTAAATTTGTGATTTAATATGATATTAAAGTAAACATCAAATTTAGTTAAATGGAAATAATTTAAATTTGCGGTTTAAGCTAAAAATATTTCCATTTCACTTTAGTTAATTTTTATTTTTATATTTTTAGATAACTATTTCCATGCATGTATGATGTATGTATGCAAATTCGAGGAATTTTGGGTAAAAACGTTGTGCCTATCGAGAAGTGTCTGAATAAGTTCTCTCATCGAGGGATTTAATATGAAATTTCACCATTACAGCTATACATATCATAGGCAGTTAACACGAAAGCCAAGGTGATTAGTTATAATTGGCAACACAGGAAATGTACGTGTTTATGACGATTGCTCAAAATGAAAGGGGATGTTGCGTTTAATCTCTGGTGGTGAAATTAGTAATGTACAAACATATGTACAAGCATAAAGGTTTTTTAACCTTTATGCTAATATGTTTTTAACTGCCTATGATACACTGACTTTTTGAACACCGAAAGTTCATCATCCCTAATATGTTTGTACATTACTAATTTCACCATCAGAGATAAAACGCAACATCCCCTTTTATTTTGAGCAATCGTCATAAACACGTACATTTCCTGCGTTGCCAATTATAACTAATCACCTTGGCTTTCGTTTTAACTGCCTATGATACACTGACTTTTTGAACACCTAAAGTTCATCATCCCTGCAAAGCAACTGCGTTTTTGCATAAGTTAATAGGGATATTCGGTAGCACAAAGTCACTCTTCTGACGTTCGCCTGCTACAAAAGCCAAAAAAAATTAAAAACTTACCGAATTGGATGTGGCTTTGAGTAGGTCGTTGAAATCGATTAAAACTTCGCCGATGTAATCAGGTGTCCCTTTGTTATCGTGGTCCCAAACCAGAAGCTGAAATAGCCAAACGGTCAAGGTCAACTTGATGGCAATTCATAAGGCATTGAATTTTCAAATATTAAACCATAAATTTCGACCAATTCAATTTTTAAAAAAACTGATGTAAAATGAGTTATTTAATGAAACGAGTCATTATTTCATTTCGTTTCTATTATTAAACCTCCTGTGAATTGTGAATTTAGTGGAATGTATAGTTTGTTGCAAAAAAATTCATTTAAGAAACACCCAGCTTTTGCTGAAAACAATAGTTGGGTAAAAAATGTAAAACATCTCTCAAAAAGCTATTTTATTTGCATAAAATTGAATTTGACATATTTAAATATGAGAATAACCTTCGTAAATGATATTTTTAACACCTCGTATGAGAAATAGCAACTTTTGTGAAAATGACCTTCTTTCGGAGTGAGCAAAGATTACATTATCACATCATGCAAACTATTTACCAATTATAATAACAAAACAAATCATTTATAGGTATACATGTCAAGGGTATCACATTACATATCTACATTTACATCGAGCAAATGTTTCTTATCAATGCATTGTTTACAATTTTAACAGGCAACACAATGGAGATAACAATATAATTATTTAATAAATGATTATTTTTTTTTGACATTGAAATCTCACCTTAATTTCTTCGCTGAAATTGTTGTTCAGCAAGGTTTGTTTCGCCACTTTAAAGGCCTCCCAATTCGGATTCAACGTATTTTTCTTCACCTAGAAATAAGCCGATAAATTAACATTTCGGTTTTGATGGTGCGTATAATTTTTAAAAAAGTTAACATTGTAGTTTATCAAACTCACTTCAGTCCTGTGTAACAATTCCCAGGACTCATTTGGCAGCCTTTTGTGCATTTCCAAATAAGGATCAGAAATGCTCAACACATCCTTCAATTAAAAAAAAACACCAATTTTAATTTGCAGAAATTCAGTTTTTTTTTATTTAGGAGATAAAACTTGCCTTATTGTCGAGGTTTTTGGCTGAGAATTTAAATTCAAAATGTTCCTTATTTTCGGCCTGTTCTTCGATGAAAATCTTTGAAAATATGAGAGAATTCTGTCATAAATGTCTCCAATACAGAGCGAGGCAGCACTATTATTCACATTTCAAAAGATTGAAACGGGGTTTGAGTCTCATTTCTACATAAAATGAAAACTTGATCCAGAAATCCACTTACAGTTATTGAACTGATTCCAGCGTATGCTCCGTTGTCGAATAGTAATCTTTTGGTGAAGGGGGAGGCTGCCACCAACTGGGATGAAGGACGTTCGCCAGTTAATTTTACGCAATTATCGTGATTTTCTACAGGAATGTGGACAAGACTTACCTGTCCCAAAGTGCACGTCACCCCTCCCAAAAAGTGGCTCTCCGTCGGTTGTGGAGTTCCCGTCGACGTATCGTAAATACGAAATTTCATGTTTTGGGTTTCTTCGAAGTTGTAGTCGATTTGAATGCACTTTGAAAAGGCAGGGTCAGAAGAATTCTTGATCGTTTCCGTTTGTGCGATCTGAAATATATATATATATTTTTTTTAAAAAATTTTTGGGCCATGAATTTTCCTGCAAGTAATATGACTGATCAAACGCCTTCGTTAAATTCCTTGGCTCAAACCAAATCACTTCCCGTTTAAGACAAACTTATGGATTCAAGTTTGGTTTACCAATAAATATTGGGTTTTCTAGTCAAGATTCTTTAAGATTCAAATTTGGTTCACTATTTTCTCGATTGTTTCTTTTTCTGTAAATTAAACTGACATCAAAGAGTAGTGTTTAATTAAGACTGTAATGAATCGTTTTGCAGATTTTTAGACATTTATTTATATATTTCATTGACACATGTTGCAGAATTTGCTCTAGGAATGTAAACAAAGCTCATGTTTCAAATTTGAATAACTTCATCCGCATTTTTACATCTTCACCATTCTTTACTTAGGGCCGGTTGCAGGTTAAATGAAAGGTTGACTAACCTTGGGTTAAATATAACCAGGAGTTAACAGGTTTTTACTGCATTATTTTACTATAGGGATTTTTAACCCAAGGTGGAGAAAACCTACTGTAGCTAGGAATTTTGGGAAAATTTCACTCTTATTACAAACGTTATGTTAACCCTGCCTGTCAGTTGTACAATGTTTTTCCTCGGTTAACCTTGGGTTTTGGGTCATCTTTCAGCTTACCTCAATCCATTTACCATCCTGCTCCTGAGATACCACAGCCACTGCATTTGGTTTGGTATTTATGTCTTTTCCAACAACTTTTGAACATTTAAACCTCAGCTCTAGTTTGCTCTGATTCCCCTTTGGCATTCGCGAATATCTGCGTATAACCGACAACTGCCGTTGCATTTTTTCGGACATTTTCTGGGAAATAAAATGAATGCGAAGTTAGCGGCAAGCTTTTGCGTTACGTATGATTTTATCTGAAGTATTTATTTACAACGAGGTTCTACAAGTGCCAATGCCAAACGTCATCCATTCCCGAAATCTAATCAGTTATTTGTCGATTCCCACGTTTTATTGATAACACCTCAATATTCAGAAAAACGCCGAATGGAACTTTCCGGTAAAACCAATGTCACATTCTCGCGATACACGAATTTCGGCTAGTTTATAATCTAGTATTTTTGTAGTAAAATCTGTTCTCCAGTTTCTTCTGATTACTGTAACGAAATCCTATTATTGAGCCCAACTAAAATATAAATTTTAAAAGATATGTTTTTAGGATAAAATTTAATCTAGAAGCAGATTTTATAATACCTTTATTTAAAGTTTTATTTTTTAAAATTAGTTTGTTTTTAAAAGATTTCAAAAGATTTAAAAGATTAAAAAATGTATTTGCTGCTGTTATCAAAGTATGAATACCAATAATATTTTGCCACATTTCAGAATATTTGGAACCTTAAAATAGTTTTAATATAAATTCCATGTCCGAATTATGCCAAATACTATTAATTATACCTGAATTTTTTAAAGAAACGTATGAAATACAAGCATAAAAACATTTGTCATTCATTACATGTGTGCAGCAATGTGAACTCAGGAATGACCTACTAATAACAAGCGTATTTTTTAAAAACAAAATTTAGCTTAATTTCAAGAAGATAAATGTGAATAATCCTGCTGAGCTTACCTTTACATTTATTTCCATTTTTCCGAAGAACAGTGGAGGGCGCCTTGCACACTTCGTGAACTCATTGGGGTTTGATGGATTTTTTCTTTAAAAAATGGGTTTTATATAACGCAAACGCATTACCATTTACAAAACAATTGCCTGTGCAATCGTTTTCCAGTGTCACACGTATTTGCAGAATTTCAAAAACTGGTTCATCAGAGCTATTAATAAACTATTTTACCTTGAGGATATCCGTTTCGACGAAATATTTGCAATATTTTTACCCCAGCACAGTGTAAATAGCTCGCGGCCATTTATTTTATCCAAATAGTCAAAACAGAAAGTGAAGCAATCGCGCGCATAAAGTATGTAGATATTTTGCAACAGGTGTCACATGTTGATATCTGATTATACAAAATAGTGTTAAATATATATTGTCGCAGAGCTATGAACACGCACCTGTTTATATCCTGACATTTTTAAGAAGTCAGTTTCCTGACTTTAAAAATAAATTCTGCAGCTAAAACAATTTCATTGTTTTATAGTTTTATTAATAGGAAGCTTTTTTGCAGCGCTTGCAAATTGTGGTTTTATCAGAAAAAATAAACGTAAATACTAATATGTATAAACAATTTTAAATGTTGGTCCTTTCTCTGCAGCTCCAGCAACTAATATTAACTTCACTAAAAATAAGGGATTTTCCTGACTTTTCAGGTGTTCAAGAACCTTGTCATTTCTTTTTGAATTTACCCCATTTTCATTTTTAAATTTGTGATAATAGCACAATTTCCTTCACAAACCTTTTTTGTCATTAACTGCAGATGTGTGGATAGGGCGATGAAAGTGACTCCAAAAATCGCTTCCGGTTGCCAAATCCTAACTGTCAGATCTTCAGTAAGAAACCCATTTGTGCCCTAAAATAAAATGTTAAGTTTTTAAAACTTTTTGGTTCCATTCATTCATGTGGGCAATGTGGTCGTAAGCTTTGATATAATTTCAGGCTATGGAATTTTCGTGATTTTTAGACCCCCTCCCTCTCCCAGGCCCGGTCCAGTTTGAAAAAGAAAAAAAACGTATTATTTCATAAGTACCCTCACCTGTCCGGCAGTGTCCGAATTTTGCAAACCCCTTGCCTTACGTCCTTTACGGATGACCCCTTTTTTATTTTGCTTTCTTTGTCGATAATTCCACGTGGTCAAGAGCTACAGACTAATCAATCAGACTTCGTAGAATAAATGTCAAGTTTTATTAAAATATAAATATGTACAGGTGAAAAGTTAATTGGCAATTCTATACAAAAATTAGCTGCATACAAGCGATGAGGTTGAAAAGTCCCAATGGACACGAGCACCTAAAAGTGGACCTTTCACGATCATTACCAGTGATATCATTACTTATGACATTACCAGTGATATCATTACTTGCCAGCCATACACGATCATGTTAAATTATCATCATAACTGGCAAACATTCCATTTCAGTAGATCATTAGTAATGCCATTAGCAGAAGGTAATGTCATGACTACTGATCTGGTAAGGTACGCTAAAGAGACACCTGTGTGGGCGTGCCAACTGCCTGTGAAAGTTCTTGCATCATTCATTAGTGCCGCTATTGGCAATTGAGACTAAAAAAAATCCTCTTTTCACGACTTGTACTAAATAAATCTTGCATATGACTGACTATTCTGTTATTCAAAAAATTCGTTAACGATGCTAATTAACAACAAATTCAATGCTTTGCTGGATGGGTTTTTTTTTGTGATGGTTTGGTTCGCACCAAACAATAATCTCAATTTTTAACACTAGGGATATATTTTGCCATAACAATCAATTTTCAGACTAAAAAACGCGAATGGCAATAAATAAGCATATAAAAAGTTAAAAACTAAACGGGGGTTTTAGCACGATATTGCACAGGACGTACGGTGATTTCTGTCGTTCTTCATTGGTTACGGTGATCCGAGCTTAACCAATGTGAATCAACATTAAACAAGACGTGAATTCTATATAGCATCAAACATTTTCAGTGAGAAAAGTGGCGCTTACATACAAAATATATTTTCTGTACCCTTAAATAACTGCCAAAAGTTCTTGCATATTGTGTTTTGGGGCAACACGAAACGGTTACATTCTCCTCGATAAGAAAACCTTGGCTTTTTGGGCAATACGAAATCAACTGTGTGCATGGTCGGAACCTTAATCTCACAGGATTTTTATCGGTCTGCATCCTTGGCCTCCGATTACCACACCTCACAGTTTCGGATTTCCCTTCCACCATTGCCGATGGGAGTCATATCTGGGGTTTAAACCTTACAGATTCTCATGCAGTCTCGTTCGATAGATTCAAACGCGTTCTATAAAAAAAGATGGTAAAATGCATGGAATTGTGCTACGACACTTATTGTCACGCGTTGGGTTTGTCTTTCAGGTAATTATGGCGGATGGATAGACGTTGATGGACCGGGGTGGAAGTGTCGAGTACGCGGGCCTGTTCATGCCCTTGTCCTTGGAGAGCCCTCTACGGAACGGATTCCACGTCAGCTTCTTGTTGCTTTCCTTGCTCTTTGTACTCGCTATGCTTCCGGTGGGGCTGATCCTCTCCGTGTGACCGGACGACATGCTCATGCCGGAACTGATGGAGCCCGCGTACGACACGGGGCTGCTGGTGGAGGATTCCCGGGGCCTCAGGTAGTTGCGGTCGGTCGGAGTCACCAGTTTCATCTGCAGGTCGCATTCCGCAGCACGGATCAGAGCCACGACCTCGTTGTGCTTGCACCACTTGGTGTCTCTGTCACCGATGGCAACGATAAAATCTCCTTCTTTGATGCCAGTGGACTGGAATTGAAAGAAAACATCAATGAATGACACGCATGTTGCCTACCACGTGTAAGGACCCAAATGCTCAACAACCATCTGACCTCTGCCAGACTTCCGGCATCGACGGCAGCAATGATGACCGGAGAATCGCCCCTCATACTGATGCCAAAGCTCTCGTCTGAAGCCTTGTGCAAATGCACGGTGCGCGGTGCGGTCCAGTGATGTCGTCCGGAAAAAATTGCGATGGGACCCTAAACGTTCGGTTAAAATTGTAATGCTTAAAAATTCTACATCTCCAATATCACGTGGCCGTTCAAGAACATTTCTTTCAAACGTAACTTACCAAATTGTGAAACAGATCTTTGATTTTGTGCTGGGTGAAATCCGGCGTTGTCAACGTCAGCTGGAATTTGGTGGATGCTAAAATGTCGAGAACACTTATTAGACTGGTGAAGAATTTTTAGCGGCTCCGTTGTTCGGGCAGATCTGAAACCAACCTTGGATTTGCGGTGGATCCAAAATTTCCTGGAAGTTGTCTTCTTCCTCCGTATCGCCGTATTTTTGGAGTGATCTGTTCATGTTGAGGAATCAAGTAAGTCGCTGATCGTTGTGCATCAGACTAATTCAGCGCAGTTAAAATTACCTGTCCCTAGCCTGACGAAGTTTCATCTGCAAAGAATCTATCCTCCGAAGCTGCCTGCACATTCTGTGAATCCTTAAGCTTTCTTCGTGACGTAAAAGAGCCCCTCTCAAATGGCATCGTCCTAAATCGTAAGTTCATATAGGTGTTAATCGTGGAATTCACATAACTCATCCGTACTTTATTTGTGTGGATAAGACAAATTTAATTGATGTAACAAAGCAGTATCATACCCAAAAGTCCGCGTTCATCGGAATTCTTTGGCACTTTAATGTCGATTAAAGTTGATTTATTTTGGCCACTAATCTGTATGCAATCCAGCATATCTTTCACATTTGCTGTCAATTCATCTAACCATTAGAAAAAACATTAGTAATTAATGCTTGTTTCTCATTTTATTCATCTATTTTTGGTTTTACGTCGGCATCCATGTGTACAGTTTGCATTTTTAATTTAAGATGGAGCTTTCTTTGAGCACTTACTTTTAAGCAACATTATGGGGCAAATAAAAAAACCTAGAATAGTAAATTCCCAGAGACGTAAACATGAACTCAAATCCAGCTTCTCAACGTAATGTTCGACATTTTTGGTTATGTTTGAATTGCCATCATTACAGTAACGTGAAATCCTTGTGTTTTCTAAATATAATATTTTCACATTCATTTGGGCTTCAACTTCAGTAGCTTACCGGTATGATCAAGAAGTCCGAGAGCCACGTGATAGTGAGATAGAGCTTTAAAATGCTCGGTTTTCACGTGGACAAGAGAAATCCAGGAATATGGGACGGAATCCTTGACTGGGGGTTCCGAGATGTGGGTGTACACTTTATTATACGATTCAGCTACCTAAAGCGAATCATACGGAAACAAGACTTCAAAAAACACTCGCTTAGGGGAAATTGTAATCGTTCGGGACAAGAGATTTGATAAATACCTGTGCTGCTTCCTGCCCAGCTTCCAGGCAAGTTTCGCTGGTTTGCTTTTCAGGACTATTTAAAATCAGCTTCTCGAAAATGCATTCCCTAGCCTGAGCCTAAGAATAACACATTCACAGATAAATTCAGATTTAATTGCTTAAGGTTATGTCCAATTCAGAATTTGGCTTTCGGAGGAATTTGTTATAAAATATCGAATAATTGTCACACACCAACTAAAAACTGCAAACAGATTCTTACCAACATAAGGTTAACGAGCATTTCCAGCGTTTTCGGATGCAAGTCCATGCTGGGAGCATTGCTGAAGTTGTTCTGAATGTAGTTAAACATGCTAGCTGCCCTCAAGAAACTGTCCACCGATGCATCGATTCCGGAACTTTTTGTCCGGTCCTATTTTATAAAAAAACCAAAAAAAAACGAGAACAATTTTTAATTGTCACGCAGACAGACATTTGAAGATATCAATTGTCACTATCACCAAATGTATGATAGTAAAACTTGCTAAAAACATTGTTGAAGTTCAATAGCACAACAAACATTTACAATTTGCTCATTCAACAACAAGAAATTATAACAAAAATGTCAACACATATTACCTGTCTCGCTCCAATCTGAGTGTAGAGTGCGGCAATGTTGAACAAAACGCTGGCTTTTTCGAAAGCAATCGTCCTTTGGTTGCTGGGAACGCCAGTCAAAGAGTCATACCTGCATTTTGAGGTTAACGTTAAGACCAAATTCTGAACAAGGCCAATGCCCATGCCATGATAGCATTGTCACATTTCTGGTGCTCACCACTGGAAATAAACTCCCAAGTTGCGGTCCGGCGGAAAAAACCGTCTTTCGATGAAGTACAAGTGACCGTAATAACGGAACAGCAGAGCCGTACCATTCTCGTCCCTCGTTGGAGTTTTTACAGCCTAAAATTCAGCATAAAAAAATGGTGTTCAAATGGAGTTTTTGCCAAAAAAAAAAGCCATTTTGTCTAAATCACATTTCAATTAATATATACCTGTCTTAACTCCATTAACTTGGTGATAGCTTCATCAAATTTTTCTCCATCTTCACTGTAATGTTCTAGGATGAAATCCTGAATCAAAAAAATAATAATATATTAATTTAAATAAAGGGTTAGAATGGAAGCCCCGTGCACGTGCAATGGTTCTAATTTAATGTTCTATGTTCGATGTTCTAGAACGGATTTCGTTACAGAATTCGAATTCACAAAATGGCCTTCATCTTGTTATTTTGCGTTTTTGTTCCATTGCTGTTTCGTGGGCTGTTTTTACCAGTTTGAGAAGATCCAAGTTCTTGAGGTATTGCCACATTTAACAATTGATTAAATTAAGAAAAAAAAGGGTTTAGGGTGTAATTAATGCGTTGTAATTAAATTAAACTTGGGGTCAAGGCTCTGGATGATTATGCAGGCTGCAATTTATTGGTATGTATTGGAAGACGAATCTGCATAAAAATGCAGATTTAATATTTCGATATTTATTTTATACTCATGCTTGACAAAAACAACGAAGAGTGAAAGAAAGGGAGATGGAATTAATTGTAAAAAAATTGTGACGCTAGGTCTTGATAACCTTCGAAGCTGAAATTCGAGATCGTAGTTCTGAATATTCCACAAAAGCATTATAAAAAGCTACCTTTCATGACTCACTGGAATAAATTTGCACACAAAGGGAGCTTCTGCGTGCTTTTTTCATGAAATATTCATTCAGATCACAACCTTTGATAATTGGGTTAACTCGCCGAATTAACCGAAACCCTTTTTGGCAAGCACAAACCGATTGACGAAATCGAATCACCTTAAAAGCCTCTCGGAAATCCACATCCTGCGTTTCTTTGAAGCCCAAAGGTATCATCGGTACTGACTGACAAGCGCTGGAAATACAAAAAAAATTAGAAAAACACCACTTCTTGCATAGAAACTAAATACATTAAATAAATAGTTTACGTACTTGTCATTTTGATAAATGTCAACTGAGCTGTTTAAATCGGCAAGCTTCTCCTTGAGAAGTTGGACGTTTGAGTTCACAAAACTCAGTTCCAAAGCGACGTTTTCTTTAATGTTTTTATTTCTTGTCGCCCTGCAATGCAGAAAAAATATATACTTGCAAAAATAACCTGGAGTACTTTATCAGTGCAATTGTACCAAACAATCTTGTTTATCATCATGTTTGTTGCTACATCTGCTGTCATGTGTATGATAATATTTTAACAAAAGTTACAAAGCACTTTATTTAGCAGCTTGCAAAAGCAAACCACAGTCTTCAAAAGAACCTTAAATCTAGTCGATCAATTAATTTAAGTTCATGAAAATGTTTTCTTAATAATATATTTTGCAAATTGTATTTATGCAGCATCTGAATTTGTAAGAACTTCTTACTTGCAATGATACGTTTTTAAACAAAGTTAAATGTTGTGGAAAGAGGAAGCAATTTATGATGTATTTTGATGTCCTTTAACTTCGATCTATTTCTGAACAACACGAAAACTTCAATAAAATAAATAGAATTTTCAAATCGTATTTATGCAACATCTGAATTTTGACAAGCATCTTATTTTTTTTTAAACTACAAAAAACAACACGTTTTTTTAACAATTCTAAATTAATGTTGTTGTAAAGAGGGGTAACAATTTACGACGTATTTCGGTGTCCTAAAACCCTATTCTTAGTCCAATAATGTTGACATTTATTGATAACAAAGACATTGATTAGTTCAGGTTCGAATTGTCATGCAAAACAACCGGACATGGCCTATTTAGTCTCGAAGAACACAGCTTCATCTTGTATAAAATCAAAGACTTTTCACGGGAAAACTTGCCTACTTTCCACATCCTCATGCAGAACACGTTCGTCCATTCAATTTTACACACAATGAAATTTTATTTCGTATTTTGCAAAGAGCGCGAAATAAAATAATATAAAAAAACAACTCAAAGAGGTGGCAAAACAAGAGGTACGTGCGTTAGTAGCCTAATTTTAATTTTAAATCGATAAAACTCGGAGGTGAAACGGCGAACGCATTAAATCCCATTTGAAACAGGAGCTTCACTGAGGTCAAGTTTATGGATTTGGCAGAACTGATGTTGACTCCCATCAACCACCCTGTACCTTTCTTCCACGGCCAGTATTTCCTGGTACTCGAATAGGAAATGAGCAATCCATTGAAATGTTCAACTGAATTTCAACAATAGCGACATACCGTACCATTTTCAAAACACGAGCCAATGATAATTGTTTATGTCCGTTCTGGGAACGTTCGACTGCCATGACATTTCAACCCTGGTGTCACATTTCGCAGCCAATTTGTTTGTCTTCATCGTGCTTCAACAATCGAATTTCCTGCGTTATTGTTTGGCGTTTGCAATTACGCATTATGACTTCACGTACGTTTACAAATTGCAGATAATAAAAAAAAAATTATCTAGGTGAGCCGTTTGAAAAATGTTTTTCCGTAGTTTGCCAATGCTCTTCTGCATTTCGATTTTGTTGGTAATGTTTCGAAATGGGAAATTTTACCAAACTAATTTGTCAAATGTCACGAAACCAATGACTATTCCTCGATCATTTTTTCTATACAAAAACCTGTTAACTATAACGCCCAACAATAATCGTTATTTATAAAGTCAGAGGCAGAATGACCTGAAATAGATGACATTTATGTTGAAATTTACCGTCTAAATTACAAGTCAAATCGACGTCAGTTTTACTGAATTTTGATAGAGAAACAAGTATACAAGCAGACGGTCACATATTAAGATCAGTCTTAGGCAAAATGAAGTCATTAAAGGTGACCATATTTTACAATTTTTTTTAATTTTCCCGTTATTTCCCTGATATTCAGGTCACATTTCCTTAAATTGATGAACGTATCAGCTATGAAAGTTACTGTATATTTTAACAAGTTTAAAAAAAAAATAAACATCCAATTGCCTTATATAATGATGATGAAATCAATCCAGAGATTGCAATGCAAAAAAAGCACTTCTTTTGTTATCTCTTAAATTCTAAGGAAAACTCCAGCCAACTCATTTAGTTCCCTGATTTTCCATCTTAAATTTTAATTTCTTGATGAACAGGGAATGGACAAAGGGATAGGGGATTTAAAACAATCGTTGATCATGCTTCAGGATGTCGACAAGAAAAGGGACGATGTCACAAGTAGAGGGTGTCTGAATAAATTTATAAGCTTCACTTATTGATCGACATACAATTGGCAACGGCTCTTTGGTCACCTGAGGACTGATGCGCCAGCGGTCAATGACCCCTTAGAAAACAAAAGGAGCCCTGCCTACCATTAGTATCAGTTGACAAATCATGACCCCTTTTATCAGCAAAAATGTCTGAAATGAATGATGGCATTGTGTACTTTCATAAGACAATCGCTCCTAGAGAATTTCGGAAGCAATTTGCCAACTAATTAAACGAGAATGTTCAATTAATTAGCGGAATGCCTTAGCGAAAAGTTTTGAAAAAAATGTATCACGGATTATGAATCTTGCCTATATTTTTTGCACAAAAAAATTGCTTTACGGAGCGCTATAAATTTATTCATTTTGGCATATACATTTGTACATAACATTTGCTTTTTTGCTTAGAAAGAAATACTAATAATTAAGGGAATTCCGTAGGCAAAAATGTCTGAAAGCAATCATAACAAATCATGGATTTTGCTATTAAATTTCAGTACAAAATTAAAATGTTTCGATAAATAAATCACAAATTACAGATTTTGCCTAATAATTTGCTAAAGAAAAGTGAGGACTATAAACTGACGTGACCCTATAGGAACATTTTTTAAAACAGTGATTACCAATCCAGAATTATGGTCTAATCTCCTGTACAAAGTTGCTTAGAAATAATACAGGGCTCGTGCTAATATTTGGGAAATCATTTCCCTGACTTTCCCTGACGAACCCAGGTAAATTGCCCTGACATTTTGAAAATAAATTGCGTCGCAAAAATTTCAAAAGGAACGTTTATTAATAACAAACTCAGCTTTTTTGCAGATGTACTAATTTCTGGGCAATTGCATTTTTATCATTAAAATAGGAATATTTTTTATTTACAGACAATTCCTTAGTACCTAGAGCACCTTCCATTGCAAGTGCATGTTCCATTAGAGATTTCCGTGACCTTCTATGGAATTTCCCCTGACTATCCCTGACTATCACTGACGTTCCAGGCGCACGTGTCATATATGTCCATATATTGACAGTATATAAGTAGTTTTCCATTCGAATGGACGTGCATTGTACATATGGCCACATAAGTCCAGAGGTTTGAAAAATGGCAGGTGTCAGAAGCACCTCACCAACCGATTGTGTGACAGAAGGCAGTGTTTATAAAATGATTCACCTAACGGATAATAACTGAAATATCGCTTCCCCCCTAGCCCTTGCCTCTAGGGGTGAACAAACGTGCCTGACTCAAACTATGTCATATTTGCTTCGCACTTCATCAATTTCCACAATAGGGTCGACGCACGCGTTTCATAAACACGGCTTGTTGTTGGGATGTTCGCAAAATAATCACCAATTTTCAAAAGAAGTCAAGGACTGGGAATTAAGTTATTGGGGACGCGGTCTGGCGATATATGGCTCAATGTTACTGGCTTTTATGAGTGATCATTTCGCCTCGAAATTATGCATCGTACTAAAAATAGAGACTGAATTAATTGCAAACGATTAATTAGGCAGCTTGAAAATGCCAGGATACACAGTACATGTAGGTCGATAAAAGCATCAGCCAGAAGAAAAAAATTCAAGGTTGAAATTTGAAAAAAAAGATTTCCATTTTTGTATAAATAAACTTGCCAAATAGACCGGTCCACCTAAAGATATTAAAAATAAACGAATTTTTTTTTATCTACCTGAAAGTATTAAAAAATAAATGCATTTTGTTCAGCAAGTAGGCCTAGATATCAAATTTAAAACCCGAATAGCTCGTTATGTGAACAATTAAACGCGCTTTCAAATGCGCCAAAATTGACTAGAATTTCACTAGAATTTCGCAGGGGAATAGTCCGAAAATTTAACGCCATAAATTCACTGCAATTCACTCGCAATTGTTTTTTTTTTCAATCTCAGGACATAATTCCCCACAGAAACGCTTTTATAGAGACAGGGGTAAAGGCATGAAGATGTCCACAAAAATGCAAATGGCTTTCTGTCGTTTTAAGGCTTTTCATCTGAGAACGTCATTTAGTTTTCGATTGCTAAGTCATGAATATGGTCTATATTTAACACGCACTGTAGTTGTATTTCACGTCATTGTGTAACCACTCAAGTTTCATGGCATTCAAGTCAGAGCTTGGGGGAGGCACTAAATTTCAACTTATCTAAAGTGCGTAAAGCCGCATACCATTGATATTTTACGATGACGTTATTATAAATAAGGACGCCGAGATGCTTTTATAAATACACTGTGTACATGTATGTGTACTGCTTTAGCAAAAACCCTTTTCTTTTGGATACGAATTGTTTGGGAAATATAAATCCCTTATCAGAACGGCAACATTGTGAAATACGGAACTGACAAATGTTCATCAGAGGTTATCTACTGCAGTGCTATTGATGGGCAACAACAGTACGTGGGCAAACTAAAAGTTTATATAAGAATGTAAACATGATTTTTTTTTTGGTATGGCACTTATCTGTGAAGCATAACATGCCGAGTTCTTATGGCAAAGAGTGTGGTTTGATTTTCAAAAAACGAGAAAGTGAAAAATAAATCTAAATCAGATTATTTCCTGCATTTACATGGTATTTAACTGTTTCTAGTTTTTAATCGCCTTCAACTCATTCCAACATTACCTTTACTTCGTACAACTGGCCAACGTCCATTTTTAGGATGTTTGTGTACATCCATGCACGCATTAGTTAAACTTAGTTAGTAATATTACTAATTGAGCAAATATTTGTATATTAACCCATGGGTTAACAAATGAATGTATTGAATATAGAAATGTATCGGTAATGAATTTTAAAATTAATTGAAATTGATAACATGATTTAAAATGCATTGGAATATGGATTTAAAAATGCAATTTAAATTAATGTACGCCTATATAGTTAAATGCATTTTAAAATTAAATATTTTCTCAATCTACATGCATTTCTAAATACATTTCTTCTTCCGTATGGAAATAAATTATTAATGCTGATATAACTAACGTTAGTAACAAGCTTATTACTGTATTAGTTCAAGTAAATAATTAAATTAAATAACTGACCTATACAGTTTTTCTGCGCCTGCCCTTAGCATCAACTGCTTGTTGATCTCCTGATTCAGGATGGACCTTTTGCTCTGGAGCTTCCCACGACATGTTTGAGCTCTAGGATCAGAACCCTGCAAAAATAAACACGATAAATTATTAGGGTAAGTAAACCGCAGACACGGATTAAAAGTGATTCATAGATCGTCATAAGGCAACTTGATAATCGAATATCAGAAAAGGAAACAATTGAACGATTACTTTTAGCGTAAATTAAACACAAATGTAACACGATATCTTCTTTTGTGCCACGTTCAAACAAACGTGATGCACAGTAATAAATAAGGTTATTTTTCGCAATGAGTAAAAAACCAGACAGCCAGCCTTCAAGGCACATCACAATAACAGCATTTTACACAAAAGTACTTAAAATATACTAAAAAAAAGTAGTCGAAAGTATTAAAAAAAAGCCTACTCATAATCTTTCCAGAGTGGCCACATACTTTAAGTTTTAATAACTGATGTTGCCCTGATTTCCAAGTGATTGGTCACCCTGCTGTTGACGTCTTTGTTGGTTTGTTTACATTTAAGTATTTCCCCAAAATACAATGTAATTTTAACTTTAAAATATTGTTACTGTATTATATTTTGCTGTGACGGACATAGATATGTATGAAGATGTCTATAAATACTGTATGATGACAAGTAAATTTTGGGTACTGTGTATGGATTTTAAAAACAAAACCGGTATATATGGATGTGATTTAACATACATATATATGACCGTATAGGTCTATTTGTGGATAATTTCTTTTTATTGATCAACGTATCCAATCTGCCATGAAAGCTAGTAGACCAAATTTTAACAAGTTTATTGCTAGACATCCAAATCTAACGATTAACTCAATCCAAAGATTTTTTTTAAAAAAAACATTGCTTAATTCCCCGTTTTCCAGGTGTGTGGTCACCCTGCTTTCGACGTCTTTGTTGATCTGTATAAATTTAAGTAAATTTGAATTGAAAATTATCAGAACACGGTATCGGTTGAAGAGCAATAGGGCGTAGATCCGGCTTGGAGTTGGTCATTCGGAATGCCTGGCCAAATTAGCATAATGACTAACCTTCTTTCTGAAATCTTTAAAACTATTGGAAAATGGATTTTGACCGCCAATTTTCCATAAATGTAACACGAATCGTTCGACAGCTGAATTTCAAACAGGCTCTGGCAAATTTGCTGAAATTGTGGCTCATCTGCCTACCATGTCATGCAGTGCTCAGTGTTTTCTTTTTCAATCCAGAAGATAAAAAAACTAGATTTTCCACATTTTTCAATGCCACCAAACAAGACTTTCCCCACATCGCCTTACGCGACAAACCCGTTTCACTGATCACCTATTAGAAAATAAGTGATCAGCCAGAAGGGCATATTTACTCTTGGTGCTTCGTAAATCACTGCATTATATTGCATATTAATATAAAATAGTGCTTGATTCGTGGATTTGCAGACGTTACAAACTTCACTGCTTGGCATCTTGCCCTGGTGGAAAGATCAGTACAATCAGTATGTATCAGCAAATATACTGATATTAGTTAGTTCCAAAAACCATTTTAATACTGATATCAGCAGTTTCAAAAGCCAGTACATTTAAAAGTAATATCAGTATAGAATCATACTGACATCATTAAGGTTATGCTGATATCAGTAGATAATCACATACTGATCTTCTCTCCAGAGTGGGGTTTATCCTCCACTAAAGAGCCAAAAGGATGTTCACCATGCAATAAAATATTTTGCTTCAGATGCTTATTATAGGTCTTAATTTATTTTTCCACGTGCAGAATTAGTCGTCCACTAGGGTCCGAGTTATTTTTTTTAATAATTTTAAAATGTCCCTTTTATTTATAAAATAAATGTCTTTAAAAAGTTATGCTACCTCCGGCATCTGATTTTTCCTCACCATGAACCTCCGGAGATTGGTATGGGAGGTTGCTTAAGTTTTTTCAAGTTCATTTAAAAATAAAAAATAAAAAAATAAACGTGACTACCAATTCTTAACAGAAAAAAATTTAGCACTTATAATAAGTATCAGAAGCGAAACCTGTACTTCAACTAAAGAAAACGAATGTTTCAAAGGGTTTTATATTTTACAAAATTCGTTTCTGAACTAATTTGGAAAAAAACGACAAATAAACCGTTAATTTCTAGCAACTACATGCACACGTATTAACAGCTAACAACCCGTTTATTTATACAAACAAAATCAAAACTCCAAAAAGGCATTACATGCATGCAACTTTTGAAAACGTATTATTCCTCTCAATGAAACCTCCGAAGATTTATTTTTTGCAACTAAACAAGACATTTTTAAATTTTAAAAATATTGACACGTGTAAACATACTTTTATTTACTATGAATTGTATGCCATAAGGGCAGAGTCTCTTCGTGCATTAAAGTTGTGTAAATTATAAAAACTCAAGACCCTAGTGGACGATCAAATTGATCAATTCCATAGTGGGCAAAAGTAAATTTAGCAATTATGGCAAGCATTTGAAGCAAAAATGCGTTTCTTTAACATAGGGGACATCCTTTTGGGGGTCACCCCTTTTGGGAAAGGGTACCTTCCTTCAATTACACCATCTCCGAATTCTTGCAAAGGGACACTTTGTGTCTGCTCTCTCTGGTGGTCAACCCGGTCGAAACTCTTAAAAACAGCTCTCTCAAAACCACCACAAACCCTCTCCTCTTCTTACCTTGTTGAATTCGTTATTCACAGCCCACTTCAACATATTGCGTGGAGTTCGAACAAGACTTGGCATTATCGAAGAAGAACACAGTTTGATGAGGTTAATAAATCCAAGAGCATGGCACTTTTCAGCGAGAAATCCGTGTCCTGATCAGCTACTGAGCTCAAAGTGTGGTCAGAGGAGGTGGTGGAGGAGACTCCGAGGAGGTGGCCACAAGATCCTCCGCTGATGAGGTGTGCTCGAAATTCCTACCGGATTAGGTCACTTTCACACACAGAGAGAGAGAGAGGTGCTGACTTACAACATGCATAAGCAGGCGTAAGTAACCCATGAGCATTTTAATCGTAACACGGACTTATTGTTTATGATTGACATCAAAAATGACTCATTTCGAAATCAGTCGATTCGCAAACAGTGGTTATTAGGCAACCGACATTTAAGGGTTACAATCTCGATAAGATAACCAGTCCTACTTCGATCTTCAGGATGTTTAGGATATTGGCTGGTACTGGTCCAGATCACTGGTCCATAACAGCACCACCCCTCTCACCAAGGAACGAGGAAACTACAGTCATCACATCTTCCCCACCGTTCTAGATGCACCAAAGGCAGGTTGTCAAACGGCGATTATCGATTGGTTAGGTGTCACAACGGCGCTTTAAATCCATCATTTCCGGGTCGAGACGACATACTTTTCACAAATCACTTTCACCGGTTGTTTCGGGAAGCGAAGGCTGCGATCGTGGCCGAACAATTGCCACCAAAACGGGTATCAGAGTTTTGAGCTTACACAAAAATGTGGGTGTTCACGTGGGCCATTGACAGCCACACCTCCGAGAGGTGCTCCCCTGATATTTCAAAAGTTAAAGGTCACTTGCCGAACCTGCTAACGAGGTGTAATGACAATCCCGCATTACCATTGCTGGCATGTCATCCACGGTCAGTTCTGAGCAACAAAACAGACACCGAACCATCAGAAAAAAGGTACCGATAAATAGGTTCTGGTGGTTGGATTTCAAGCATCGGTGGACCTGGTTATTGCTTGCTCAGGAGATAGTCAGTACATTAAGTTGGAAATTTATTGGGCAGCCACATTCCAAGTATACGAAGCGAGGATTGTTGATGCTTGTTGAATTGGTTTTTCGTATTTTGTGGTACACAAAAGTTCATCCAATTGCTCAATCCTTAGCATGGATGGAATGTCCTCCAGAGTTAGTTCTGAGGCCAAACCACAAGAAAAACAGTACTGATAAAAATAGGTTCTGAGAAAATGATGGTTGGAGTTCAAGAGATTTGCATCGGTGGACCAGGTTTTTGGTTGATCAGGAAATGGTTAGGAATTTCCAGAAAATGTTCTTTAAAGTTGGAAATTTACTGGAATCCTAGTACATTCCAAGTACGAAGGGTAGCACGAAGAACTTCATCCAATTGTTAAATTATTATTATTAAATTAAATTATATTAAATCCTCACAGTTTATATCAGCCAAATATGGCATGCATAAATATATTTTCTCCACGAAGAAAATAGTTTCTGACAAAAAAAATCCTGCCAGACATCATATTATGGCGATCAGCACATTGAGAATGCACCATCACAAAGGGGAAATATTCTTTGATCAACGAATATCTTCAAAGTAGACACTTTCGCTGTTGCAAGCTTTCACCATCAACCATCAACAGGCTTTGCTGAAACCACAGTTCACGGCATACAGACACCAAAAGTCCAAGTTTGATCCATCCCAACAACAAACCAGAATTCCACCATCAACTTTCACAGAACCAATGTCATCTGGAACGACACAAGCCTTCCATCCACATGCCTCCAGACACGTTCGTGACAGTGGCCACTTCCAGACATCGATCCACGGACCATCAGCCGAACACTGAAGCAATTTCGTCCTAATGCACCAGCACTCAACAGTGACCGAAGCGAATAATGCAGCTGCGACAATTTCCAAGAAAAATATTGCAATATTTCGAAGCATCCAAGGCCATTTCCAGCCATAAAAAAACTGCTTATTACCGAAGCGAAGGCCTCAGAAAACGCCAACTGAATGCAGCCAACAGCTCTGGAGCATCTTGGCTATAAATGCACAATGGCTGCTGGCAGATGTCACACAACTACACTCAACAGGTGGGTCTCTTGAAGGCAGAAGCGATGCAGCACAAGGTTGTTTTCCCGATCAAAATATTTGCCAACTGTGTTTTCAGCTGTTTATGGACTCCGTTGTGCGTCCAATTGACTGGAGCAAGGAAGCTTTCAATATTCATGATTGTTTATCGTGGAATTAATAGCTCTATATACACACACACACACCGATGCCAGGGTCACTGGCTCCTCGCGAACTATTTTCGTACCCCACACAAAAACTGGTCCAAATCCAGTTGCAAATCAAGGTGGAAAATAAAAAAGTAAAAAAGAAGAAAAAGAAAAACAAGATGGAGAAAGCGATGTTGAAACCGAAATAAGAGTGTGACGCTAATCGGATTTGTACCCGGGTGGAAACGTTGAATATGGCCATGTATGGGGTGATATATGGCCATGATTGGCCATGTATGAGCCATGTGTAAGTCCATTCATTGCCATATATTGACATAGTCATACCAAGAAACTTCAGTGATAAAGCCATATATGGCTGCATGCTTAGCAATGTATATGGAAAATATTCCATTTTATACTAAAGAGTTAATAAGTTACGTGTTACATTTTCCAGGTATGGACTTTGAGATAAGACCAAATTTGTAAATATGTCGACAGATATGGTCATATATAAGAATGTAAAAACACATGAATATATATATGGATTTTATGGACTGATACGTACATGTATACGGGCATAGTTTACATGTATGTGAACTTCGTATGGGCCCTTTGTGGCCAAGGTCTAACCCTATATGAAATGTCATACATGTCCATATCTGGTCCATATTCCCTTTTTTTCCAAACTGGATTTTTACACTGCAATAGACCACACGAGGGCTGCTTTCAAATGGTAACCTTTCAAATTAAGGAAATGCCGCCAGAAGGGTCCTGTCCAACAGCATAAGTGACGTCACTGATGCATACAGGGAGCTTGCGTGAGGTCTTCACATCAGAACCACCAGGTATGTGAGGAATGCGTAATGCATCAGCCTGTCTGATAATTAAGAATAGGCATTATGCGAATGAGATACTGAGTAATTAGTTAAGAGAAAAAAAGTACTGAAGGTAGGCAGGGTCAAGGATCCTCAAGAGAAGTTGAAGGTAATCATGTTTAGGTTTACCATTTTTTGTTTTTGGCAAGCGATCTGAACGCGTTTAGAATCACGAATGTTTTGCAAAGAAGGCCCTGGTATGTTGTAACAATTAAATGCGTCTTCAATACAGGGCTCAAACAGAAATAAAACTTTCAGCTTCCATGACTTTTCCAGGTGTTTGGGGAAAATTTTTTCCCTTACTTTCAAAAGTTGAAATTTTGCTATGGAAAATAGGTTTTAAAAAAAAACTTGTTATCATTCAGAGTTCACACCGAAAGTAAGTTCTCAACTTCCCTGACGTTTCAAGGTTTTAGGAATAATTTCCCTGACTTTATCAACGAATGCTTATGGAATGAAACGGAAACATAATTTACCAATTACTGGGTTTATTTATGCTTTTCAAGAGTTTAAGGGCGAGCTATGGAAAACAGGGGTTTTAATTTCATATTATTGCAAAAGTGTGACTAGATAGTCCTCTTTTGAGCAGTTTCCTAAACAATCTTTTGAGACTGTGATAATTTAAAGCTGGTATTTTATTTGATGGAAATTTCCCTGACTATTTCAAGGTGTTCTTACTTCCCTGAAAAAGATTCGGCATTAACCAAACCCCCCAAGCTGGGGGTTTTGATAGATTTTAAACTTTTAATACCTGTTTATTTCCAACAACTACTGTACACGTATTGGTTAAAAGTTGCAAATGCAATATTCACACAACCTGCATATAAAGCATGCCTCATTCGCATTACAATACATGCAGCTGGTACAAAAATCAACCGATCAAGACATTTATGATGATAATTTTATCATAAAATTTATCATAAAACAAGAATCGAGCTGAGAAATCTTTATGAAGATCTTCGAAAACAGATTGTCCGGCCTTGGTCATTTTTATGAATTTGTCGTTTTATTACTGAATACATTATTGCCGCAATAACTGAACAACAAGTTTTTATGCATTTTAAAACTGCCACTTGTAATTACAACTGCGAAAAGCAGCTGCATAAATTAATTTAATAATGGCAAAAAGTACCGCTTGGTGCATCAACATCGATTAATCGATTCATTGACTCCCCAAATATATAGGGCAATTTAGGCGCATACCACTTATACCAATCTTAACGTAAATATTATGAGCATATTATGAATTAATGTAATGATACCCGTGTAAAACAATGCACCCATACATTTCGGGGAAAAAAATTCAAGCAATGTATAACGAACGAATTCGCAAAAAAAAAAACTTTGTGCCCTAGATTCTTGCATAACATATTAACATTTTGGCAATATTCCTTCCGGGCTAGAATAAATAACGGAAGCGGCATGATGGTAGCCGGAAGTACAAATTATAGGCGATAACACCAATCTGCAATTTAAACATTCTAAAACGTTTAATTCGTAATTTCATTTGTGAATAAAAGTAAACCAAATCTATGATCGATGGTTTTAATTAATTTTAATTAGAGATGCAGCCTGAATTCCATGATTAGTGATTTACATTGGCGTTATTTTTAAATCTGCGTGGAAATTCAAGCTACGATCTATGATTTCCATCCAGTTTTTCAAAAAAAAAATCGTCTGTGGTGTTTCTATTATTCTTAAAATGAAATCAAATGAAAACAATGGCAAAAAAAAATGTTGATTTCACTCATTCAAACAGGTGTTTCAAAACGTCTTCAAAACGTTTAAAACAAGTGTATTAAAATCTAAATTTACGAGGGGGAAACACCGTTTTTTTTCTACAAAGTTAAATTGCTCAAATATTCAGTTACTTTATTATATTTTTTATATGTTTATATTTTATAATTATAATTAGAATAGACTGAACGTTTAATCATGACAATCACGGAAACTGGTCAGTACTTCAAATTAAAACCACTTCCAATCTATGCAAAAAATTATCAATTTTTAGAAACACGTAGGAGCACAATTTCTTGAATATTATTCTTGCCATAGTTTTACAAGACCAGATATAAAATGCAATTTGATTTTGATAAATGAAAAAACGTTTTAGCCTCCAAAAAAACATGTCCCCTTATCTGTACTTTACAAGGAATCCTGAATAAACATTGAAATTAAATTTACGAGTACCTTTTACGAGTACCAAACTGGAATGCATTTATTTTCCATTCGGGTTGATTGTTTTGACGTGGTCTACAATTTACCTTTCATTCTTATTTTGATATAAAAAAATATCCATTGTGTACACACCACCATTAATTCGGTTAAAATACCAAAAAAAACTAAGCGGATAAGTGAATTATCCACTCAGCAGGCAATCCGCTTTGAACATCAAGCAGGTAACCTTCACATTTCAAACAAAACATCCTAAGCATCTGATTTGCGTTTCAATTCCTCACCACATACGCATCACAACGTTCTATGACGTCAGAAAGGGTTACAAAACGTGATAAAATGGTGTTGGGAGGACATTTACGATGTTTTATCTTTTGTTTGGTTAGCCTCAGCCTATTGTCCGCAATCTTCGACATCCGGATTCCTGAACCTCAACGTTATTTACACGTATAACGTTGACCATAAAAATTTAAAAAAGAATTTTACTTCGATGACTACTTTATGACGTCATTTATATAACCACTGCTGAAACGGAAATCGGTGGAATTTTGCATTCAAAAATTCGTTATTTTTATCTTTCACTAAAGGCCAACAACAACAACAACAAAATGACAAGCGATACCGTGTCAACCTTGGAGTGAAAACAGATTCGGTAATTGTCAGATATTGTAGAAAATGTGGAACCATAAGGTCGTAAGTGCCAAATTCTCCAAAAATTCATTTTTTCCAGCTTAGGGCCGGCTGCACTGAAGTTAAGGAAGACCCAAGATAAACCTCTAGTTAACTAAGGAAAAGCATTGCACCACAGCAGATTAGCAGTTAACCACGGGTTAATCTTAACCCAGGCTAATAG